>JBAMJV010003046.1:0-65001 GCA_037951105.1 Echinarachnius parma | reverse complement strand
GCTGTTGCTGTTGATATATTGGTATGTGTACACACAAGGTAGATGTATGTCCATATTATATGGAAATAAATAGATATGAGAAATTGTAAAAAACATAAATGTTGTAAACATAATAACTTATTGGAAACAGTTTGAATATATTTATGAAAGATTGCCTTCATACAGAGCATATTTACATTGTAATGCCACTAACACGACTATTAAACAGGAATCTATCACTAGAAGCCTGCTATTTTATTAAATCATCGGTGCAGAAAAAAAAATAACATTAATACAACCTATTGTACACTTTCTGTTATCATTGACACAACAACAAATAAATGTAAAACAGCAGCATAATTTATACTGCATACAAAAGGCAACAAGGAATATGGTCATGCGTCGTGAGGTCGCCTCCTTTTGCGTTACATGCCGTTTTGGGTTTTTGCGGGACAATGTTACAGTTGAGAGCAAATATCTTCTGAGGAAGTCCCCCTATCCTATCAAAACTATACATTTTCTGAAAGGAAATTTCCCAAGGAACCCAATTATGCCCTCAGAAATAACGCTAGGTGTACAGTTAATTTTTGTTATTAACCAAAACTTGAAATTTTGTTAAAAGTTTTAAGGTCAATATTTACCTGATAACTTTTTCTGAAGTAGCTCTAGACAATTTATGATAATATTTTCATGCAGGGCAGACTTGGACCATTACAGCAATATAATATTGTATGGGGTAAATTATTTTTTGCGGGAGATATTTTCATTCATACTTCATGAATGTTTTCTGTTGAATTAATCAATAATTTTCACTATGTAGGAGTCACTAGTGGAATGGAATATAAAGTCAAGCCTAAATATGTTGGAACATAATACAGTTTGATAAGTAACCTTTAATTTAATACTTTGGAAAGAGGTATACCTTTCAAACTTTGCAGATAGATAGCACTCTGACTGCTGCTTAAAATGATACCAAATTTGTTAAGAAAGGTTTTCAGGTTCTGAAAAAAATTAAGAAAATGATACCAAAAAACCCCAAAATGTATCGGCGCCACCCTATTTGGAGGCGAGTTCATGACACATGACTATATGTAGCTCTAATGATTATCAAATCCATAAAATGCACGTCACAACTAATTCAAGACACACCATATTCAGCTAAAAATATAATATATTTGATTAAAATAGGCACACGCGTAATTGCAAGTCAATAACACGTTTACATCAATTAAAAGAGAAGTCAACATTGTTTTGGGTGTGATAGACTGTAACTTAATTCGGTTCGATCATAATAATGCACACAATATTACCCATGTGGTTGACACACAGATGTATGCACCGTAATACACAATACACCCATTCACAAACAATTCACAAAAGAGTTGATGAATGTAAGAACTTACATGCAGGAGTTCCAGCTGGAGCTGTCGTTGCGCCAGGAGTTCCAGCTGGGGGCAGGCGTAGCGGCAGGAGTTCCAGCTGGGGCAGGCGTAGCGGCAGGCGTTCCAGCTGGGCCAGGCGTAGCGGCTGGAGTTCCAGCTGGGGCAGGCGTAGCGGCAGGAGTTCCAGCTGGGGCAGGCGTAGCGGCAGGCGTTCCAGCCGGGGCAGGCGTAGCGGCAGTAGTTCCAGCTGGGGCAGGCGTAGCGGCTGGAGTTCCAGCTGGGGCAGGCGTAGCGGCAGGCGTTCCAGCCGGGGCAGGCGTAGCGGCAGGAGTTCCAGCTGGGGCAGGCGTAGCACCGGGAGTTCCAGCTTGTGCAGTTGTAGGACCAGCAGTTCCAGAGGCCGCAGGACCAGCAGTTCCAGTTGGCGCAGGACCAGCAGTTCCAGTAGGCATAGGACCAGCAGTTCCAGTTGGCGCAGGACCAGCAGTTCCAGTAGGCATAGGACCAGCAGTTCCAGTTGGCGCAGGACCAGCAGTTCCAGTTGGCATAGGACCAGCAGTTCCAGTTGGCGTAGGACCAGCGGTTCCAGTTGGGGCAGGTCCTGCAGTTATGACCGATAAGAGAAGGGCATGTTTGACCAGATTTATCAAATTTTCACACTCGTGCACGATTCCAACTTTAACCGTCAATATGATGACTTTATAACATTTACTTGGCATAAATGAGGTATGACTTTGCACGGGCGTAGCGAGTTACGTAATACCTATTCAACTGGGGGAGATGTAATCCGATGAATGAATAGCTCATCCCCCCACTTGAATGGGTATCAATGTCATGTCTACGCCCGTGTGACTTTGTATCTACAACTCATAATCTATCCGGATATTAAAAGAAAGTTGGGTGTTTGTGGACTTTTAAAAAAGTTATGGCCGAATACAAAAAGGATGTTTTTACCATATTTTGCCAATTTGCGTGCGCGCGTAATTTTGATTTTGACGCGCGCGTACTCCGTTATTATAAGTCAACAATGACTCAAATTGATAGGGTGGATTGAGAAATATATACGGATTGCAAGACATGTGAAAAAAACGACAATTTGCTTTTTCGTTTGCGTTACGCGCGGAAATACGCGCGCGCCGACGCGCACCTGCGGAAATTTTTGAAACGCTTAAAATTGTCTGAAACATAATATAGTAAATTACTCGGGTTGGGGTTTTGAACATTTTTTGACATTTTTGTTCATTTGACGGACGCGTATGCGCGCGTCTTCAAGTGTAAGCGCATGGGCATGAGCTTAAAAGATGACGATTGACCTGATTGATGAGATATGATGATTATTGAAATTTGACAAAATGGTGTCCTGATGACGTCACAGTGATGTGACGACATTGAAATGAGTTTCTTGCACCAATTCAGATGATGATCTATCATGATGTGAAATTTCATGACGATTGATTCATCTGATCTTGAGATATGCGACGAACAAAATCGGAGGAATAATAATAAAACTTCTCATGAAATCAATAGGTTATACGTATGATATACGTATAACCTAATAAAAGATCGAACGAAATCAATAGGTTATACGTATGATATACGTATAACCTAAAAAGAGACACATGATTACGTGTTATAATAATACATTGGTTTCATACAGGGCAAATCAACATATTGTAACGCAACTATCATCTCGAGCAATCACAAGGCATATTTGGACAGAAGAGTGTGATATTTCGGCAAAATCATATTATTATCAGACAAGCCCATTTCATATTCGGGCAACAATCATGTAATTCGGGCGAAAACATTTCATATTCAGGCAATGGATTTCATCCCACACCCTCGACCAAGGCAAAATGCACGTGTATGCCCTTGCATTTTCTGTGATATTCAACATGTTTGTTAAAGGTTGAATGACGTATCAAATAATGTCTTTTAAACTTCACTGTTACTGATAGTAGAATTTGTTAACATTTTGTATCCATAATTATACAGGGTTATTCGATGCCAAATATTGCAACAATTTACTGATTTGTAGTTCTTACTAACCTATTAAAGTCCGCCGTTCAGTTCCATAGACATACATAACAACTCTTCATGACTGTGGATAACGGTTGATTAGAAAGCAATCTCATATCAATGTCAAGAAAGCCTGACTTGTATGGCCTAGCGTTTGCTATCAAAGGAAGCAATTGAACATATCCAGTCATTTTAGTTGAGGCTCAACGAAAATCATTTGTTTCTGACGAGGTACTGCTGTACAATATAGTAATAGTAAGTATTTCGGTACAGTACATGGAAATATTTGCAGTGTGGACCTGACTACATTGACATAGGTAACAAATACACACATATTATACTAAGGTCATCTTACCAGTAGTCGAAGCAACCGTTGTAGCTGCAACTGGAGCATTGATAAGATCACCTACGAGCAATGCGAAAAAGGTTCGTTATTAATATGAATAATTGAAAAGATATGAAAGAACCACTAGAGTTTCAAGTAAGTTTGGACGATTTGGACAATGTTATTAAGTCCCTTTGAGGATGAAAGGGGATAACCTTGCGCATATGACACCGCATGTCCCCCAGGTGGTTTACTGTATATATTCCTATATCAAATTTTAAAAAAGGACAATGTAAAGGCAGCGGCAACATTGATTTTATCATAAAACAGCACCTTTGAACCAATAACAAAGCAAAATATATGGAACAGAACATCATTGCTCAAAAGGAAGACCTATTTAGGATTGTTCTTTTTTGTCAGATGTGGGGGGGGGGGGGGGGGGGGGGGGGTCCAGGGCAGTCTTGCAGGTATATATTTCAAACACAATACAAACAAGGAGGAAAAGTGGCTATTTTCCCGCAAACATGTATGTAAGTAGGAGGGGGGGGGGGGGGGGGCAGACCTGGGGACATGCCCCAGTCATGAATAGTTATCAATATTTCACTTACTAGTACTATTGTAACCAGTGAGCACAAGGGCGGTGGCATTGGAATCCAAAACTTCATTATCTGTAAGCGAGACCGCGTCTGCCATCTGCTTATACATTGCGGCCTCGGAAGAGCTGTTGGCTACGACATCCAGTTGGGCATCGACTACCACACTGCCATTTGTGAACTGATTCACTCTGCAGTTCACTTGCACGGAGATGGAAAGTTGCAATCGTTGCCGGTACACAACGATCAACTGCAGGTAGAATATAAAATGAACGCATAGTATACATAGTTCATATTTATTAACATACACCTTTTCTGGATCAGGAGGCCGTGATACTCGATCGGTGTCCTGTTTAAAAGACCGTATGTATATTTATATTCAGGAAATGTCTCACATTATTTAAACGGATTGCATAAAGTAGGAAACTGAGTTCGCCAACATTAAATCTATTGTCACAATCACGTTCATCGCCTGTTACTGGGCTTGAATGTTAGAACGTGGAAAACTGAATCTGAAAGTGATATTGCAATCAAGTAGGGTTACCTAGACTGATTTGTACTGCTCTAAATTGAAAGAAGAGGTGCCAATAAATAAGTTAAAAACACGGGTTGTAACATTTATTGACCAAAATTGGCCCGTGAGCAAGAAATGTGTGAATTTGAAAGCCCGTTGTCATGGTTGTGTGACTTAATATTGTTATTATTACGGTTATTGTTATTATTATGGTTATAATCATTTGTTTAGTTTTAATTGGGTTAATAATGGTATTATTATTATAACAATAATTATTATTAGTTTGTATTGTTTTTTATTGTATTGTTATTATTTGTATTAGTATTAGTATTATAAGCATTATTTTATTATTACTATTATTAGCATTATTATTACTACTATTATTATAAGTAGTATCAGTATTAGTGTTATTATTATTATCGGTATCATTATCAGTAGTATAAGTATTCCAAGTAGTATTCTTAGTGTCCCCTTCATTTGAATAGAACTCAATCGATGAGCTTTATCTATCGGTTGCTGTCATGAAGGTTCATTTGGTTAACGCGCCTTACTTACCGCCGGGCAAACCTTTTCCTCCAGGGCAATGAACGCTGAATAGCTCCTGTTGGTTAGTGCCACAGAGAAGTTCTGTGGGCTTCCTCCGATTGATACCAAGGTAAAACTGATACGAAGTCTCACTGATAAAGAACAAACATACTATTATATCATATTAATTTAAACCTTAGGGAAACTGACAAGAAAAGCCTGTTGATTTCCCTCAATGCTGATATTCAACTTAATAATAATAATAAAAATAATAATGCTAATAATAATAATACTACTACTAATAATAATATTAATAATTATAATAATAATGATACTAATAATAATAATAATGATAATAATAATAATATTCGCGATTTATTTAGCGCCTAACTTGCTCTGATATAGAGCAACGTACCAACCATCACCATTATGGAGCAGTTCACAAAACAATGTATTAGACTAAAAGCCGTCATGTCTGCATGGGCAATCCATACCAAGAGTAAAGTTGTATACATGATTAATAATTAGAACAAAACAACGCAGTTAATTAAATACATTTATCATATCAATAGATAAATAAATAATTTAACGATTGTTGGAGATTTAAAACATTTATCATACATTGCCTTCGTATATAGAGCATATTCAAACATTGTAACGCCACTATCATGAATATCATAATTCTCCTTTATTAATATGCCATCGGTGCAGAAGATAAAAATATAAACAAATAACAAAATATTACATACATATACAAAAAAAAGATTTTACACAGAATGTTTTCATTAACACAAAATGAAATACTGCAAAACACAAACAAAATTGCATTAATTAGTCCTTTTGAAGGCAATACAGATATGACAACAATGGAAGCGAGAGTAAAATCAAGTCACACCACATGCAAGTAAGGCCCAATTAAGAATATACTTTATTTGTATAAAATAGGCGCACGCGTATTACAAGTCAATAACAAACTTACATCATCTAATCTATTAAAAACACAGGTCAAAACTGTTTGGGTTTACAAATTGACCCTAACTTAATTTGTTCGATCATAAACATAATTAAAATAGTTCAATTTGTTTAAAACACGAAGACAAACACATACACCATAATTATATACAAATTATGCCTATTGACACACACGCACATACTGACAAATCATAATACAGCGGATATATGAAATAAACTTACAGACGTTTGAAGCAGCAACAGTAGTAGGTGCAGCAGTCGTATTGCCACTATTTACAGGTGCAGAAGAAATCGTAGTGCCAGTAGGTCCAGTAGTCGTAGTGCCGGTAGGTCCAGTAGTCGTAGGGCCAGTAGGTCCAACAGTCGTAGTGCCAGTAGGTTCAGCAGTCGTAGTGCCAGTAGGTTCAGCAGTCGTAGTGCCAGAAGGTTCAGCAGTCGTAGTGCCAGTAGGTCCAGTAGTCGTAGGGCCAGTAGGTCCAACAGTCGTAGTGCCAGTAGGTTCAGCAGTCGTAGTGCCAGTAGGTTCAGCAGACGTAGTGCCAGTTGGTTCAGCAGTCGTAGTGCCAGTAGGTTCAGCAGTCGTAGTTCCAGCAGTGTCTACCAGGGTACTTGTAGGGTCTGCAGTTTCAATAAAATGAATGGTATGATAATATGAATGAATGTTATCGACTCAAGCATTCATGCTTATGATAGTTTGCCTCTGAATTTATCCTGATTCTTTGATTTACATCCATACCTTCAAGTTATCAATTATATATATGCATTTTCTTTGTGTATATCAATTGTCACATTTATGTAAATCAATTATTATATACTATTGTTATTGTTATTTGAATATGTTTTATTTGATTTTTCATAAACGCAGAAACATCTGCTTTAAAAAAAATGAATTACAGTCATACCTGTCTGCTGTAGTATTGAATACCCCACGATATTGCACACGTTGGCTCTAAAGCTTTTTTAGTCACTGGACCAACAAGCTGGAATCGTCTTCCAAACTTTGTTCGATCACGATCAGTTAACTACCACAGTACATTCAGATCTCAATTTATCATACATTGCCTTCGTATATAGAGCATATTCAAACATTGTAACGCCACTATCATGAATATCATAATTCTCCTTTATTAATATGCCATCGGTGCAGAAGATAAAAATATAAAACAAATAACAAAATATTACATACATATACAAAAAAAGATTTTACACAGAAATTTTTTCATTAACACAAAATTAAATACTGCAAAACACAAACAAAATTGCATTAATTAGTACAAATACCTTTTGAAGGCAATACAGATATGATAACGATGGAAGCGAGAGTAAAATCAAGTCACACCACATGCAAGTAAGGCCCAATTAAGAATATACTTTATTTGTATAAAATAGGCACACGCGTATTACAAGTCAATAACAAACTTACATCATCTAATCTATTAAAAACACAGATCAAAACTGTTTAGGGTTTACATATTGACCCTAACTTAATTTGTTCGATCATAAACATAATTAAAATAGTTCAATTTGTTTAAAACACGAAGACAAACACATACACCATAATAATATAAAAATTATGCCTATTGACACACACGCACATACTGACAAATCATAATACAGCGGATATATGAAATAAACTTACAGACGTTTGAAGCAGCAACAGTAGTAGGTGCAGCAGTCGTATTGCCACTATTTCCAGGTGCAGAAGAAATCGTAGTGCCAGTAGGTTCAGCAGTCGTAGTGCCAGTAGGTTCAGCAGTCGTAGTGCCAGAAGGTTCAGCAGTCGTAGTGCCAGTAGGTCCAGTAGTCGTAGGGCCAGTAGGTCCAACAGTCGTAGTGCCAGTAAGTTCAGCAGTCGTAGTGCCAGTAGGTTCAGCAGACGTAGTGCCAGTAGGTTCAGCAGTCGTAGTGCCAGTAGGTTCAGCAGTCCGTAGTTCCAGTAGTGTCTACCAGGGTACTTGTAGGGTCTGCAGTTTCAATAAAATGAATGGTATGATAATATGAATGAATGTTATCGACTCAAGCATTCATGCTTATGATAGTTTGCCTCTGCATTTATCCTGATTCTTTGATTTACATCCATACCTTCAAGTTATCAATTATATATATGCATTTTATTTGTGTATATCAATTGTCACATTTATGTAAATCAATTATATTATATACTATTGTTATTGTTATTTGAATATGTTGTATTTGATTTTTCATAAACGCAGAAACATCTGCTTTAAAAAAAAATGAATTACAGTCATACCTGTCTGCTGTAGTATTGAATACCCCACGATATTGCACACGTTGGCTCTAAAGCTTTTTTAGTCACTGGACCAACAAGCTTGGAATCGTCTTCCAAACTTTGTTCGATCACGATCAGTTAACTACCACATTACATTCAGATCTCAATTTAAAACCACTTATGTAATGGGTTATGTTAAAGGGATAGCATAGTTTTTGTATAGAGGGCGATACACAAAATATGTTTTGTGAGATAATGAAAAACCGAGTGACAAATCTGAAAGAGCATAATGATTCGATTGACAGATTGAACTTTATCTGATCAAAATCGGCTGAAATATCCGTAAACATAACAATTTGAAACATTTGTGGGGCCCCACAATTATTAGATCATTTTGAACCAGCCGTTTAAAACAATTTTAAAATGCTTACTCTTTTTAAAAAAACTTACAGAAGAGTTTTTTTTTAAATAGTTGTTGATTATCTCTCTATGTTATCACTATTTCAACATTACATTACATGCACAATAATGTTCATTAAAATGCTTGAAACCAATGACTTTTTATAGAACACCCTCTTGAGTTTTAAACTGCTCCTTTTAAATGATAACTGGCTTTTTACTAATTCGTTTGAAGTATTTCTTTTGAGCATGGTGGAGTTATAACTATTAGATTGTAATGTAATGGTGCAGGTTGTGGTTACAAAATTCAGTTGACAAAAACTGTACTCTCTTTACCGCAACTCAACTATCCCCTTAAAGGTACAGCCCCTCTTTTGCAAGCCAATTTTCAAAAGTTGCGAGGTTATTGTCTTATATGAAAGAAAATGTCATTATTTTAATAGCATGCCTAAAAAAATTAGGGCTTGAAATCTCTTTTTCGTGGAGTTATAGACCTAAATCTAATGAACCATCGTTGAAGTTGAAGTTTGAAGTTTTATTAACAACAACAAAAAACATCATCAAATACATACATGTAAGACAAAATTATCAGAAATAATTACTGTAAGTACTTAACAAAACAATTAAAGTAAAAATAACAATGTCAGACGTGTATCTACCTAAACATTTTATAGATCAAAAATCAAGTTGTCGTTAAAAGAGAACCGAAAGTTAGCACAAGTGCTAGTCGAGATCGGTCCTCTCTTTTGTATAGTATAGACAGTATAAAATAACTTCAGTGTAAAATAACTTCAATGTAAAAGAATCATAATAATTAATGAGGTATACATTGTATACATTCTACCAAAAGACATTTCTAACCAAGCATATAACAATTTTTAATTTATTTACCAAATACATTGAGTGATTTCAAGTTCGGTGTTTAATGCTGGTGTTAGTGTTTAATAAACACCAACACAGCCTAAACACCGAACTTGAACTCTTGCAGTGTTAGGAGTTGACCTCTGGAATTTTGCAACTTCCGGTGGCTGGTGTTGTAATTTTATGGAAATGTCGTCTGCTTGAACTGAGCTTCATGGCTGGTGTTAATGTTTTGCGTACAAATTTCCCATTCACTAACACTAGCCCCTAGGGATTTAAGAAATGGTGATTTCAAGTTCGGTGTTAGTGCAGTGTTAGAGCAGAAGTATGTATACGATGAATTCATAATTGATTAGAATGAATGGAAACGATTAATGAACCAATTAATTCGAAGACGGGTTTGAGTCTAGTCAGCTTGGGTTGACGATCCAACTAAAAAATAAACCAACGTACCGTACAAGATAAATAAAAAAAACAATAGGCAATTAAACAAAGTGATGCTATACACAAACGTAACTGAAAAGTTAGATTGTTTTCCTTTCCATTATAATAGAGTAGGCTACTAGTAGTAGAAGAAGTAGTATAGTTCTAAAGTAGTAGATTGTGGTATATTTTTAAAATGTATCATTTATAATGTTATCAAATTGACCCTCGTTCATTTATCAAGTGACCGCCACCAGCCCCCCCCCCCCCCCCCTCTTCCCCCGCCACCAATGATTTAGTGTGAACGTCAAATCAATGAATTAATGCATAACGTAGGCTAGCCGATTTTTAAAATTTAGAATATGAATAGAATACTTGTCTTTGCAAATATCGATAACACACGGTCTATAAAGTACCTAGAATTACCGTCTTCTTTAATATTTAGTAAAAAAATCAAACATAATTGAGGGTTATTATTTTTGTAAGCCCTTAGAAGGCTTAGTGATACATTTCTTGGGGATACATTATTAAGATCTATAAACAACCAATACGAGTCTGATCTTGAGTCTAATTTATGGTAATTAATTAGGTCATATGTGACCTTACACCACAAATCGACCGTTATGTCGCCGATATCGTTTCTCTGTTATTAGCTGAAATAGTCAAATTTTGTTTAAAAAATGAAATTCAGGATTTTAGTATTTCCTGAATGACAGGATTCTAATTTACTTTCTATGAAATTTTGATTGTCCGAAATCATGTTTAAGTACGTTTTTTCATCAAATAAAAATGATCAGATTACAGCACTTGAATGATGCCGGTCTTTAAAAGTGGCCCTTTTCTCCCTTGTTTTAAAACTGCTTCAGCCATTTTCCACATCTTTGGCGCTCATTTTCAGAGGGTTTACATTGTCTGAATATGGCAAATTATATACCATTTTAAAGGTAATGAATTATACTGTAATGTCATGTGAAAATCAGCATAATCATTTTCCCCGACTTATTGGTCGTTTTGTGGTGTAAGGTCACATATGGTAATTACACGTACTCCAAAATATTAAACGTAAACAAACAACGCAATATTATTAATGCATGCACATTATTATGCAGCTATATTTAGCTAGCTCTGAGCTAGATAGCTGCTTGAGACTTCGCTTCGCCTTCGCTTCGGCATTATTTACTTTTCCAAGACCAAGTGGATTTTTATTTTACACAAGACTTCTTCAATCATAGTTAATACCATCACCAGCCTGCTGAAAATAGATGTAGCCTCTGCTCTGACATGGACCTGTCCTTTGGCTTTGCTGTGTGTCCATCCTTTTCTGTGTAACTGTATTGTAAGTCATAATAAGTCATTAATAATATGTCAAACTCAAGCTATTTCACATGTATGCAGATGTTAATAACTCGACTCGTTAATTGGCCAGAACTAGCAGAAGTTAATACTATTAATATTTTTTTACTTACTTACTTATCTTTTTCTAGTACTATCTAGACTAGTAGATTTGTTCTAGACTAGGCATAGCCATAGTCCTAGGTCCTAGGAGAACTAGACTAGTTAGTCAAGACAGGCCGGATAGGCCTAGGCTATATAGACTATACTGACTTAACTCTTATTCTTAAGCATACTTAGCATACTCCTGGGGCTAAGGCTAAGGCTAAGCTAAGTCTAAGATCGAGTAAAATTAAGGCTAATCCTTACTTAGCCTAGCCTACTAGGGCTAGGCTAAGCCTCAGACTTCACTTAGTCTTAGACTTAGTGTTTTAGTCAGCCATATAAAAGCAAACATTTGTCTCTGTTTATTCCACTTGCACTGCACTGACTGACGCTAACATATAATTACGGTCTTGACTAGACTACGTCTCTAGTTCTATATATTGGTACTGATACCATGCTGCATGGAATATTGCTTAATTATTCATGTAATTATTATATTATACTAGTTCGACCGTCCTTGCCTGCTTCGCCTGGGCATAGGCCCAGTAGGCAGTAGGCCTAGACCTAGTCAGAAATAAACTGGACTAAAGTAGATAAGACTAGCTAGATATAGACAAGGCCTTTTTTGCAACCTCCTGGCCGGTTTAATAAAATAATAATAATAATAAATAAAATGTTTCGGAGGGTAATCGACCAAGAAAAAGTCCTACCGTACCAAGCAACTACTTCGGTAGTACCAACCAAGTCATAGCTAGCTCCGTGTGTCAAATAATTAAATTTAATTAATTGATTGATTGATTGATTGATTGATTGATTGATTGATTGATTGATTGATTGATTGATTGATTGATTAATTGATTGATTGATGGTTGATTGATTGATTGATTGATTGATGGTTGATTGATTGATTGATTGATTGATTGATTGATTGATTGATGATTGATTGATTGATTGATTGATTGATTGATTGATTGGTACGGTAGATTGACTCGATTCATTCACCATAATTATAAATTATTTAATTCAAATCATTGTTTTATTAACTAACTATATTATATTACTGATCACTCACTCATTGATTGATAGATTGACCCGATTCATTCACTATAATTATAAATTATTTAATTCAATCATTGTTTTATTAACTCACTCTGATCACTCACTCACTCCACTTTCACATGCATGCACATACAACGTCGTTAACGGCCACGAGCAGACTAAGAACGCCGCAACTTCTGGCGTAATGCGTAGTGAATGTTCCGCTGCGTACAGCACTGTTCAGCTGCAAATCAATATTTGTCAAAATTCGCTCATGACACTCGTGACACGTCTTTATATTTATTATAATAACAAGAGAAATAATGCAAATGGTATGATTTTACATTTACTAACTGACAGAACTGCATATTATCGTCTCAGATTACCCTGAATTATGAACAGCAGTATCATAAACGTAATGATTTAAATGATTTCAAAAAGGGTTTCGGCATTTTCGTCGGCATTTTAAACCCTTTTTGTTCTTTTTCGCTGGTGTTAGGGCGGTGTTTAGATATCGATAGCACTATCGGTATCGGTTCTCCCAAACCGAACAGCTGATTTTGAGCTCGATTTAAGCAGCTCTTGGAGTAACACCACTCTAACACCAGCCCAACACCGAACTTGAAATCACTCATTGTGAGGGCCTTACGAAATGAATATCTTGTTTTTTTTTCCTTTAATCTCCTGAGGCAAACAAATCATATCGGAAATTTATGAATTTGGAAGGAGGAATTACGCTTTTGGCAATATCACTTCAAATAATTGAACTTGGCTGACTATTTAAATACGTCATGAGTAAATTGAGAGACCTGTAAAATGGAAGGAAATTTCGTAAAATCTCATGATCATGCCGCTAGGTATGGGGAAAAAGCAGCGAAACAATGAATTACCGTATCATATAAATTGATGAGTGAATTATCAAAATAGCTGACTGTATTCACACAAAGTAAACAAACTACTTTAGTATAATGTAAACACTTAAGGATGGAGTACTGGTAATAAGTGCTAAAATAGCGCATTCTTTATAAATATGACCCTGAAGGAAGTACAAAGACTATTGAAGCCATTTTTTTGTGTTTTTTTGTGTTTTTAATATATATACTTTCTTTTCGTCCACATTTTATCCGCCAAACGCTTTTCATTTTTGAATAAATTTGCATAAATTAGTGAAAATAAAAAAATAAAGAAAAACAAAGAAAATTATTCAAACTCTATCTCCTCTCATGTTTATTACTGGATTGAAGCCAAATTTGGCTGGTATGTTATCCAACTATATCTCCATGATATGATGAAAGGAATTTTGAAAATATGCATAATATTTGAATAATTAATTAATTATGCGAATTACCAGATTTTCATTAAAAAAACTTGAATTTTTTGAAATATTTTGGAATTTGATAGGGCTATCAAAAAAAAAGCCATCATCATATTGTGCAATGGTATAAACCCAACATCCTGTCCAATTTTTAGCCCAATTGAATGATAAATAGTGAAGTTTTTAGGAAAAATGTGTGAAAAAATGACTTTTTACAGAAAATGCATGTAAAGATACCCATTATCCATTGGATGTGTACACTAACGATATGCAAATATGATGTTTGAATGCATTTATAGTTATTTCTCAGGGCTTTTCATGCTGGATTCATGTTGAAAAGACCATAAAGATATGGTATAGCTAAAAAAAAAAAAAAACTTCAATTTTTTTGGGATTACCAGTACTCCATCCTTAAACTTGAATAACCAAAGCCTGTAATGATAGTGGCAAAAGTTATAGCATAATGCTACCAATTATTACATGTTTTAAAATTGAAGAAAATTTTCCCGCGCGCGCCAATGCATTGACTGTATAAACAAACCAACCCGACCAAAAATCACCAGCAGTATACAAATGATGCGCAGGTATGAGTGGGTCGGTAGGAATTGTTTGCACAAGGTAACTATGGAACTGTTAAACCCACGAGGCGAAGCCGAGTGGGTTTAGACTAGTTTCCATAGTTACCGCGTGCAAACAATTCCACCGACCCACGAAATAAACTTGCGCATCATCTGTTTTATAGAATGGGCATTGTTACGCCCCCCCAAAAGTCAAAAAATAAAAAATTAGAAAAATTACCGGATGCATGAAATAATTTTACCGGACGCATGACATTTTTTACAGGACGCATGACATTTTTTACCGGACGCATGAAATGTTTTACCGGACGCATGATTTTTTTACCGGACGCATGACATTTTTTACCGGACGCATGACATTTTTACCGGACGCATGATTTTTTTACCGGACGCATGACTTTTCATGCATCCAGTACAATTAATTGTCTGCACAAATTTTACTCTCAACCAATCAGATTGCAGGGATTTATCAACCCATTCTATAATATCGATTATTATACACAACCCGGGTGCCCAGAGATATGACGTTCAGCAGACCACACCACAGAATTGTAGGAAAAATAGATACGGAATAAATTTTCAAAATGGCCAACTTGTACTGGCGCAACTAACGCACTAGTATCAACATTTAACAAACAATGTTGTTGAATATAAATTATACTTCCGTTTGTTAAATTAAAATTTCTTTTTGTGTAGCAAAAATTTAAAAATCTGAAATTTGCTTTCAAACCGGCTGCATCATCAGTTATGGTATTACGAATCTACGTATATCTAGGTCCATGGGTCAGAGGTGTGCGCGCTTCCATTGTTGTTGTTGTTTCTATGTTAATGTTGAACGTTTGTCTAATTTACATAAATTGTCTCTGCGCAATACGCTTATTTCCCCATGGACACGCTTATCCTGTAGAAAAGTGAATAGCGCGCGATAAGGTAAACTATGTAAGCGTATAGCTGTACAATACGCTTATTGTACAAATACGCTTAATATATTTAAATAACCACAAGATAACCACGAGATTGCGCATTTTTTGCAGTGTGCGCAATCTTGTGGTTTGGAACATAGAAGTAGTATATAAATAACTAGAAGAGAATCTACGCACTGCGCGCTAATTTTCCCATAGCCTTAACACGCAGCAAACATGACCGGTTAGGGAAACTTCATGGACTGGCTAACATGGAATGCTGGGTATTTTGTAGTCTATGATCTAAGACCCTCGATCGCATGGTAAAAATAATCCCACCACCCATAATATATAGCCGCCAACGAGAGAGATCTGCATAACAGCAGTGATGGCTGCCAGCCGAGGCCTCGTGAGCAGAGATCATTGATGTTACGCAGACCTCTCTCGTTGGTCGCGCTATGTTCAGCATGCGATCGAGGGTCTCGATCCTAGACTAAACGTATCCCAGAATTCCATGTTAGCCAGTCCATAAAAGTTTCCAAGATTAGCGCGCAGTATGTATCCCCTGGTTTGGAAACCTCAAGATAACCACGAGTTTTGCGTGTTCAAACGAGCGCTAACCACAAGATATTCTTAAGAGTTGCAAACCACGAGATAACCACAAGATAACCACAAGATTGGCTTTTATCGTGTGAACGCAGCTATTGACCGGCAAATTACACACAAAATCCCATGAGCGGTCAATAAGTTTTTATTCATTTTATAAAAAATGCTGTACAGGCATATTTTGTGGATCAAAAAAAAAAAAAAAATTTTATGTTATTAAAAAAAATTTATATAAAAATGTTTATATTAAAAAAAAAAAAAATGTCATTTAAACAAAATATTTAAATTTTAAAATTGATAAAAAAAATTGATATCATTTAAAAAATAAAAAACAAATTTAAAATGTGAAAATCCAATTTTTTTCCCAGCCATGGGTCGGTACTTTTGCCATGGGTCGGTACTTTTCAGCCATGGGTCGGTACTTTTGAAGCCATAGGTCGGTAAATTTAGCCAATTTAGCCATTACTTAGAAAAAATCTGATTTTCACATTTTTTCGCGCCCATTTTATAAAACAAATGCTGCACAGGCATATTTCGTGGATCGGTAAGAATTGTATGCACTCTTTTTAACTTTGGAAATGGTCTAAAACCCACTCGCTGCGCTCGTGGGTTTAAACCATACCAAAGTTAAACTCGTGCATCCAATTCGTACCGATCCACTCATGCCTGTGCATCATTTGTATAATGACACCATGGCCAGAGAGTTATGACACCCACATGGCGCGCGCTGCAAAAGAGATTGTATTATGACGTCACAATGAGAGCCAAAGGTTCACGTACCATTATTGTCACATGGAGACGCTAAATAAAGCTACAAGTTTCACACGTGCCATTTACAATATCAAATTAAAGTTTATTAATATATTTCAATAACCAATATCTCCCCAACAAAACAATCGCTTAATGCACTCGTACAAGGCAATTCCCAAGTACAAACAAATCCAGCACATTTATACACCCTACTTCTTGTGCACATATACTCCGGCCAAAAAGGCACTCAAAGGGATCCCCCTTATTTATATACCAATATTCCAAAGACTTAACACAAAGTCAACTTGTATGCTCACTACTCAGATAACTCCATATTCATATAAGTGCCCATGACGATCCTGCCTTGATCAAAGTTCATGGTCAACCCATACTCTCTTAATGCAAAAGAGTGGTATCTCCGCTCTAGCTGTCGAGTGATATGTGTTTCAACTCTGAAACGAGCGGAAATCCACGCCGCCGCGAGTTGAATGGGCGTTCGTGACAGTTAGTAACGGTATACCGTTTCAACTCTGAGAGCGAGTGGTGGTAGGATGAACAAAAATCGTGACGCAGTCACTAAGGCAGCCAATCAGTGATCATCTTTGAGTGGCGTGATAGAAAATTTTAATTTGCGATGTCCAGAATGTGTTGCACGGCGGTAGGTCGCTTTTCGCCATCATTTCGGACGTCGAAGATCGACGATTTCGGAGATCGAAATCACATTCCGACGGTTCTATAAGAAACGAGAACTCAGTGAGGACTTCCGCAAATTAATTGAAGGTGAGTGTTTGTGATATGCGAATAAATCTTTCAACTTCGGCCTCCATTAATACGCCAGTTATGTACGCTATTAGGCCTACCAATGTGTATAATGTGTGTGTGTGTGTGTCAAAGTGTGTGTGATGTACTAGCAATCGGTGTGACACGTCAAAAAGTGTTGGTCATGCAATTCAATAATTGAAACATACCCCGCAACATGTTCAGGCAATTAGTATAATGAAATATTCTCTAACTAAGTTCTAAAGATAATCGATGAACAAAATATTCGGGTGAAAACTGACTTATCTTGCAAATTAACCCCTAACTATTGGCGGTTCGGGGTGGTTTGTTTCAATACTATAGACAATGGGTGATTTCAAGTATGGTGTTAAAAGGCCGGTGTTAGTGTTTATTACACACAAACACCAGTTTGATAAACACTAACACCAGCCCTAAACACCATACTTGAAATCACCCAATGTGTGGTCTGGTGTGTGTACATGTGAATGTGCGGTAGCGACAGCCTAACATACACTGCGCAGGCCTACTGTACATTCTGTCTTTGTGTGTGGAATACCGGTCCAGTGTGTGTAGGCTGTATTTGAATGTAGGTCAGGTCAAGTTAGCTCGTGGCATGTTTAACAAGTTTCACATTACTTACATTTTCCACTTTTTTAAATTCGATATTTATGAACAATTAAGGTTCAAAGATGGATTATATTACTGCCAATAACATGACTATGCTGAGAATATTTAATGTAAAAATGATATCACCAGAAGTGATATTATGTAAATATTTATTTTTGTTATTGATAACGTGCATTGTTTTGTTTTGTTTTGTTTTGTTTCGTTTGTTAATTAATGTAAATGTTGTAAATGTTTGTAGTTAACATTTGTTTTCTCTTTTTTTCTTAACACGCTATAGTTTTTGTTCCCCAATCCCCTTTCCCCTACATAGAACCTTCTCTTTTAATTCTCTGCTTTTCTCTGTTTGTTGTTTTTCTTGTTCCATGTTGCTCTTTTCCTCTCCATCTTTTGGTATATATTTGTTCCTCCTCTCCTTTTCAAATTTCAAGCTATCCCTATTTGGTGAATATTTTTCCCACGTTTTCCCATGTTTAATTATTCATAGTCTTATGAGGTAGTTTTACTTCTTAATTTACGTAATTTACAACCAAAAAACGGGATTGAGACCGACTTTAATCTAATTTACAGAATGTAAATTCAGGAAGTTGTATTCAGGATAGCATATTTAGGTAAATCCCAGGTGAAACGAAGTTGGGATCGAAGAGATACCCGATGACACACCAAACTGCACGATGACGTATATTAGCAGCGTGCCAGCTCGCAACAGAATGAAGAAAGAAATCGCACAGATAAACAAGACATGCACGAAGACGAGCAATACAAGTGCGAAGACGATAGAGACGACCATCAAGACGAGCAAGACGACCACGAAGAAGAGCGAGACAAGTGCGTAGACGACAGAGACGACCATCAAGAGGAGCGAGACGACGGCGAGGACGAGCAAAGCAGCGCAAAGACGAGCAAGACAAGTGCGAAGACAGACGACAGAGACGACCAGCAAGACGACCATGAAGACGAGTGAAGACTAGCGAAGCACCCACAAAGACGAGCAATACAAGTGCTAAGATGACAGGAAAGACCATCATGAAAAGCGTGACGACCACGACGACGAGCGAGTCGACCACGACGAGCGAGACGACCACGAAGACGAGCGACATGAGCGAGACAAACGCGAAGACACGAAAGACAACCGCGAAGACGACCAAGAATACCACAAATAAAAGCAGGACAACAACGAAGAGTGACTCGAAGACCAGCGAAGCAACCGTGAATGCAGCTTCGACAGTAACCTCGACAAAGCCAACTTCAGTGAATGAACACCAGCTCTCGATACTCCGTGCAGAGCTAACCATGTCGCTAACCCAACGATCATGGCCTTCGCGACACGGGCCACACCATGGAAGATACGCGATAATGTGCTATGGAATGTGAATGTTGATTCATGGTTGAATTTTCAAATATACTTGAAGTGACTTTTCAAAAGAAAGTTGTTTTGTCACCTTCCTTGCTCATGAATCCATACATTCTACATACTTGTTACAAGAACCTGCCTGTAGTGGTCACCAACCATCTACAGTGGCAACTTTTCTTTTTTGCCATTAGGTGGTCACTATACATTTTGCCATTGCTGTCCCCGAAGCCAGAATCAATCCAATTTCGATACAGATGTGAGGGCCGGATTAAATCCAGTAAACATGAAAATGTCCCTATTTGAAGGCTTATTACCCGTTCACTACCAGATCTGAATCTCCATAGACTTTGTACACATCCCACCCGGTTACCGTAGTTAATGGTTTTAAAATACGATATTAAAATGTCCTGAATCTATAGATAAATTATCTGCCCACTGTTCCTTACCTTGTTGTGATTTTGCAAGGTGGTGAGATCATTTGTTAGGTACATATTTATGCATGAACACCATTTTTTTTAAATCAAATTAACTTCCAATATAAAGACAAATGAATGGCTATAATAAGTAAGAGTGGGATAAACATTGCCTAGGCTAAAACATGATGTTTAAGTTTTGGGCACACTGATTTATGAACGACTGTATGTATATTTTGTTGTATTTAGTTATTATTGGAGTTATTTCAAAGGTAACTTGCAAGTTTTAGTTACTAACATTGTGCTTGTCCAAACTGTATATTATCCTTTTAAATGATTGCCTTAAAGGTTGGTCTCCAATATGTATTCCTATTGGATGGATTATGAATTTTAGACCTGTTTCTGAACAGATAATTATGAAATAAAATCACTTCTGTCTCTAACATTGTGTGCTCTTTAACTAGCTGTTACACTTAGATGTTCAATATCTCACATATTAATCAAAGCACACTCTAAACCAAAACTTAATTAGTCCTTTAAAATGTATGGTGATCTTTAGAACTACACCTGTACTTTTTTCATATACAACACTAACATATATAAGTATGCCACTCTGTCAAAGCGGCTGTATAATTAAATAATGATTGAACTGTAAAACAATACAAAACAAACATAAACGCTGCTGGGGAATACAGGTCTGTTTTCTTTCTAAAGTCAGCTATTAACAAAGGGCAACCTTCAGACATCCATAAATTTTGACTAATTGTGTAATTGAAAATTAATTTAATGTGTGTTTTGTTATTCAGTGCAATGTAAACATATTTTATTTCAAAATGGATTTAATTTTCTGTTAAATAGAATTAAAACAATTGAACCAGGAAAAGACAACATGTCTTGGAAATTATGTAATTATAATGTCCAATATGTCAGTGAAAATGTTAAATGTACAATTTGAATTGAAATATGAATATACTGGAAGCTCTTTATAAGAGCTCTGATATAAATATACCCTCTTTCAACGAGGCCATTTTGCTAATCCCAGCCCTTCTACATTTATTGTACTTTCATGTAACATAGTGAGGTGCCACTGTATCATAATATTTGTTTGTGTAACCGTCAGAACGATGTGAGCCAGTGGACAGCTGTTCACGCCTTTGTTTCCATCAAGAACAGACAGGACAACAAAATTCCCCCCTTTCGTCATGATGTTCTTTTGGCATGTTATCAGATAAAACGTTGTGCAAGAAATTACTTACCTTTTCCTTGCACTAAAATGTTTGTGAAAATTATTGTTATTTTCTTTAAATTATATGAAGTTTGTGGGCTCATTTGCAGTCAAATGTGAACTGTCACATTTCAATGTGTGCACAAAGCATCGTTCTGGGGGACACAATAATGTATTTCCATTATTTATTACAAAATCCATTTTTTAGAATCTGTGCAGTGTAAAGATTTGAGTATATGAATAGTGCAGGTATGTGTGTATGTGCATGTTGATGAATATTGCCTCTCTAGATAGATTGACTCTAGATTAGAGGTGGATTCCACTCTAAACGAAGTGGTCACTAATATGGCTCCTTAATGAGTAGAAGGGGGAGTGGAATCCACCCCTGAAAAGAGTAAAAATTTCCACTCCAGAATTGGAGTTAAAAAAAGATCAACTCCTAAACGAAGTGGTCACTAATATGGCTCCTTAGGAGTGGAAGGGGGAGTGGAAATCCACCCCTGAAAAGAGTGAAAATACCCACTCCAGATTGGAGTTAAAAAAGGGTCCACTCTAGGTTAGGAGTGGATTCCACTCTAAACGAAGTGGTCACTAATATGGCTCCCTAACGAGTGGACAAAAGAGTGGATTTCCACTCCAATACATTAAAGAGTACACTACCCAAATCTAGTTCCACCCACGACTTCTTAGTCTATAAACACCAACTAAAACCCGCGCGCAAAGGCCCTGTTAAATCCAATATCATGTTCAAGACTGTAAGCTTCTAAATCACACAAACCAGCACCTCATCTCAAACCCCAAACACAATTCAGGGGCGGATCTAGCTTTTTGCTAAGGGGGGGGGGGGGGGGGGTGGGGGGGTTGACCCAATGACGATGCGGAGCATCGTCCACGAGCCGCGAAGCGCGAATTTTTGTGCTATTTTGAACCCCCGTAAGTGATTTTGTGTTCACTTTTTCACTGATAGCCGGCAAGCGGCGAATTGTTTTGCTTATTTTGAACCCCCGTAAGTGATATTTGTCGCTTTTTTCACTGATACATTTTCACTTGGCAGCCAAGGGGGGGGGGGGGGTGTGTTAAATCCCCTACCCCACCCCCCCCCCCCCCCCCGTAGATCCGCGCCTGCAATTATCATCATCACCAACAACTTTATAAATCCAAACAATTACAACACTTAATATAATTCACAATATATCAACCAGCAATAAAGTCTCAATGCAAGTGTCTACTGCATTATTTTGTTACATTATAGTCCTCCTCCAAACTCCACGCTTCCTTCGAGGTGAAGTTAATGTAAATGTTTGTTCCTTTCTCTACAAAAGTTGTTTGCTCGCTTTTTACTCTCCACTTCTAAAGTAACTAAACGAAGACCAGTGGAATTCACCACTGAACCCACTGCTAATACTACATCACCAATACAGGTAGAAGGGAGTTCTGGTCCTTTCCTGCTTCACTGCTGTGTACGCCCACGCCGACTCTCGCTAAACGCCACTATGCCTTCCGACGAGAAGCGACCGTACCATGCCCACGCAGAACCCACGCACCAACTTTGTGCCATCTATAAGTGTAAATAAGAATGCAAACCAATTCCTCCTACTAACTGCCTCAAAGCGTACATGAATCAGCAACAACAATATTAACATATACATAACATTATACTCTCACTAACAATGTATAGAGATTCATTCTAAGTTTATACATCACTTCCTACAATAAATCGTCAGGCTTTTTAACATATATAATCTAACACTAAAATACACGAACATATCCATAAAATGTACTTCACAATTAATGCATACATATTATCCCTTTAGTCCTTCACAGGTGGTTTTATATCTGTTTAAACCTGTTTAAGCGCACAATACATAACACTCTACTCCATATGCCACGCCCACCCATACATATAAAACAAATATAACTCACCGATGACTGGATAATAAGTTGATCTAAACCGTCAATTTTCTTGTCAACCAGCTCAGAAATAATATACGGGATGCATCTGGATCCCAAGTAGATGATGCTAGCTCTCTGGCTAATATTAAATCTCAACACGGGCGTAGACATGTCATTGATACCCATTCAACTGGGGGGGGATGATCTATTCATCCATCCCCCCCCCCCCCCCCCCCCAGTTGAATAGGTATTACGTAACTCGCTACGCCCGTGAAACTCAAATTATACTGGGATAAATGTGTGGCGTAAACTCTGCCGACCGACATCCTCACTCGTTGAGAATCATGTAGTGTCTGCCCATTGGGAAACAGATCGCAGTACCCCTACACCTATAACACACCCAAAATTGCCTAACCCCCCAAAACCTATCAACCAGAAACCCCTTTGATCTCTATCTGGCTAGAAGAATGGGTCAAGTTGCACAACATAGCAACACTCATTCACAGCCACATAACTTACAGTCATCAATGGCACTCTCACAACGCACACCAAACCCTGCACCTTTGTGCATGTGCGCACAACCAAATAATGATTCATATGCAAATTAAACATCTACTCAGGAGACAGCTCTTCCCTTGTTGTCTGTCCGCCCTCTTCTCATGGCTACCTTAAATAAAAGGAATACTAAGGTAATGTAAAAGAATCAAAAACAAAAATAAAAATAAATCCATTTACATTGTGACAATTATGTTGTTTTGACTGATTTCAGGTCAATGCATGAATGTGAATATAGCCCCCGGATTTAGCCAGATGATATAACAGTTGTTAACTTTGTCGTCGGGAAAATCATGGAATGTTCCAATCCTCGGATTTAAAATGCTATTTCGTGAAGAAAATAAGTCCCCGACTAACGTCTCGGGACTTATTTACTCTTCCCTCAATAACATTTAAATCCCTCGATGGAACATTCCATGATGTTCCCTCCACCACCAGTTAACAACTGTATAATATCTCAGGATAGATATTAACTCAACTGAGTTCGAAATACAGCATGTATAGTACATGGAAAAGCTTTCTAATAATCAATATGAGACATCACGAGGTTAAAGCCAAAATGACAGTATTGGGAAACACCCCACCCACAATATAAAGATTTAGACACAAACTGCGTTGAAATGAATATTGAGCAATAAAATGGTAAAAATTAAACCTTTCAGCCGCTGACAACAGATTAAACCGCAAGTTCGCGGCAGCTGCGTACAATGCCCATGGTTAATCTTCAACTACATGCGCTCTGGGTGCGAATGAGCGTATAGCTACGACGACGTAACGGGCAAACTGTTCGTGAATTTAGGCCCAATGTCAGCGCCACGAATAAACATTTTCAGTGATATTTCTTAATTTAAAGATCTAAGGTTCGGATTGCTCCACACAAGCCCTTCGTTACACTATTTCAACAATAATACTAAATTAGTCTGGCCAATACAAGTAATTTTTCCAAAACGAACATTTGGCTTTAATTAATACCTTAACATACAAATATACAGGGATGTACACTTTGGAGAAACATGAAGGGCTGTGAGATTGGATTCGCAGGTGATTTAACGTGATTCTGCCTACAAATCACGAATTCTCTTAGGCCAAGAGTACTTTAAAGGGATTAGTAACATTGTCCAATCAACACACAGGTATATATTACTCTTGCAGTTCTTTATGACTTTCTCTATTTGTGGTTTTTCAAATTGCCCTTTTGTTAAAAAGGATATTTACGATTAAAGTGTTCGCATAATTGTTAAACTGTGTACAAAGTGAAACGGGTTATTGCTCTGCACATTTGTTCCTTATTTGGACATGTGTCTCTAGTCTTTTTCATAGGAGCATGAAGTCGGAAGAGGTCGAACCTCAGCAATCTCGATTGATTTTAAAATTGCCTTGAAATGTGGGGAAAAAAATATAATGAGATCATACCTTTCCCTGGTATGTATTTTTTTTTTCACTGGTGCGTAACATTTCCAGTAAAAATATAGGTTTTCCCGCTCAATTTTGCACTTTTTTCAATCGAATTCATTTAGGGTCATTCGAATTCGCGCGTTGCCGCGTAATCGTTGGTATCGGTCTTCCAAATTCCGAATAAGTGCATGCGAATTCATGCATACGCACACGTTTTCGTGAATAGACACAGAAGTTCATTTATGGGCATTCGAATTCGCGAATGTGCAGCCAACTGTCAACGGCCTTTCGCGAATTCGAATGACCATTGATGAAAAGGTATGCACTTTGTGCAAATTCACTTGCTCCTACGTGATTTTGAACGACTATTTACGAATTCGAATGCTGCTTTGGTACGAGCGATCGCAAATCGCGCGAATTCGTTTGCTCCTATTATCAATTCGATTGACACAATCGCGAAATTGAGCGGGAAAACCTATATTAATGGAAAGGTGGAAATTAAGGAGAGTTTTGAAGCATGTTTTGGGGGGTTTTGAAAAGTTTGCTTTTCAAGATTCTTTACCCCCAAAAGCGATCGATATTAAAACTCCGCCTCTTAACAATCCCTTGGTGCTATGAAGTTGCAAATCTCGCTAGCGGTGAAGAGCGGCCGGCGCACATCGAGATTATTTAATCCTTATTGACTGCGATACCGCTTGCACGGGGATATAATCAAATTCTAATAAAACTTGGTTCATCTGACGTCTTGAGGTATTCTGTTTTTTTGTTGTATAAGGAGTTGCCATGGTAACCACAAATTGCTCCAAAAATATCAGTGCACCATACAATGTGGATTCATCACTTAGTAATCATTGTGTTATCCTCCTTACAAACCAGTACTGCGAGGGTATTAATCACTTTTGACCTCAGGCGGATCTCACAAGGTAAACATAGCATATACCACTGACCTTGGGCGGATCTCGCCCAAAATCTAATCAGTTCATTGACTCTTCATGGGCACCCCTGTGCCACGTTTGATGAAAATTCACCAAGGGTTTCTTGAGATTACGCGTTAATGAGGTAAAAATAGCATATTTAGACAAAGTTATTTGACATTTGACCTTTGACATTTAACCTTAAGTGGATCTCGCCTAAAATATAATCAGTTCATCTACTTGCCATGGTGCACCCCTGGGCCAAGTATGATACAAATCCACCTAGGGGTTCTTGAAATTTCGGGTTAACGAGATCCCCATACTGTATTTGTATTATGGAGCTTATTTATGTTTATTTCCAAAATCAGCTAAATCCACAAAAATTTAAAATTCAAATTGACACTTATTAAAGGTTAGGGAATCTAAATTTGTTCGAAGGGTGGTTTTGTGATCCTATAATGAAGATGTAAATTGTGATGCAATAACTTCGCATTAGAGAAATTGAAAATATGTGAAAAAACCCTCTTTTTCTCCCTTTTCTCTAAAAAGGATTTATCACGTTTTGGAAATAAACTCTTCAACTGTGACCGACGGATTTCAATTGTAATCGACAAAAATGCGTGACGAACGACTAAATCAAATGGATTTTTGGTAAAATTGGTCTACAAATGACGAAATTGAAGTTGGCATTGGCACGTTGGAAAAAACATTGGCAAAACAAACAAACGTTCTCGACTTCTCGGGACAAAAATGAAGTTCAAAATTATAAAATTGACTGACAAAGTTATTAAAGGGGAAGCTTCCCCAAGTATTAATGTGGATTGAATGAAAGGAGAACAATTTTAGAAGCCCAATAGTGAAAGTTTGAGCAAATTTTTATTTTCAATTCAAAAGTTATGATTTCGGTAAGTTTTGTTTGCCGCACTCTCTAGATGGCAATTTGCCAAAATCTGTGAGTCCATAGTAGAACAACCTTCCACTGACTTTGTACACATATTTTCATATGTTTTGTTTTTATTTTTCGTGGATTTCACTCGACCAGTTAAGGAAACTTCACCTTCAAATGCACGCACATTTACCTATTCTCTAACATATCTGAGAATGAGAGCAGAGGGACGATGCTTTTTTCATGAAAAGTCACATTTTGTGAAGTTTTGTTGAACAGTTCCAATGGGAGTTGTTCATCTGTGACATCACAGATTTGGCAAAGAGCCGACTAAGAGGGCAGCAAACAAGATTTTGATCAAAACTTAGAAAAATCATAATTCATGATTGGACTATCAGGTATATAAAATTGTTTCCTTTTCACCCAACCTGTTATAGAAACTTGTAGAAACTTCCCCTTTAAAGGGAAAGTTGAGTTATGGTAAAGAGTGTACAGTTTTGGTCAAACTGAATTTAAGTTACCAAAACCTGCACCATTACATTAAAAACTGATAGTTATAACTCCACCATGCTCGAAATGAATAACAAATTACTAATGACTAAGTAAAAAGCCCGTTTTCATTCAAAAAGAGCCGTTAAAACTCAAAAGGGCGTTTCTAAACCCTCATCGATTTCAACCATTTTAAATAAAATATTGTGCATGTGATGTTTTGTTGAAATAGTGATTATATAGAGAGATAATCAACAACTATTTAAAAACCTCTTTTGTAAATTTTTGCAAAGAGGAAGCATTTTTTAAATTTTTTTGACGGCTGGTTCAAAATTATTGAATAAATTATTGTGGGGCCCAACATTTATTACAAATGGTTATGTTTATGGATATTAGTTTATGGACAGCCATTTCTGAACCAATTTTGATCAAATAAAGTTTATTCCGTCATTAAAATTGTATGCTCTTTCGAAAATGACACTCAGATCTTCATTATCTCACAAACAAATATTGTGTGTAGCGCCCTCTTTACCAAAACTCAACTATCCCTTTAAAATAGATAAGAAAATACAATAGATGAATATAATAAATAAGAAAAAAAACATTATAATACATTATAGCGAAGTTTATTATAAACTGTATTTTTTTTTTTTTTGTGATAGAGAATTTTCCATTAACTTACACAATCTTATAAGCTGCTTTACATAGTAAACAAAAGTTATACTCAAAATACCCCAAGTGGGACCTGAAACTTGGGCCCCGTTACAGAAATAGATGCAATCGATTGTAAAGTTGCAATTAAGTCCGATCTTGTGACTATAAAAGCGCACATTGATTGGTTCAAATGCGCACATTTTCTGACTTGCAATTAACTGCAACTTTGCAGTCGATTGCATATCTTTCTGCAACGGGACCAAGGTCTATAGTTTTGGGACTGGTACTAAAGGAATCCTATACATAAGTAAACATTTTTACAATGAATGACAAAATCGTGCAGCAAAATTCATTTTTAAGGTTTAAGGGTACCATCACCCAAAAATAATATTCTTATAAATGAAAGGTAACATCTTCAGTATTCCATTCCATCAACAAGTTTACAAAATATGTTTCCAGTAAAAAAATATATAATTGGAAAAGCATCACCATTCTCAAGCATGCCTTCATGGGTCTGCATGTACGAGACTACTTTGTCCAGAGCGAACGAATCGCCCGGGATTATTGTCTCCAGACGTACGCGTGAAATAGCATTGGCGCACTCGCAAATGTTTGGCCCATACGGGAACCAGGAAATAGTAGTGGTTCCGTAAGTGGTGGAAGTTAATTGCTTTGTTCATGAATTACACAAACATTTGCAAAATGTTGGGTATCTATTTGATATCACGAAACGGTACCAAAACATATAATTATGTTTTGTTCTTACCTAGTGGTTCCCTTTAAGAATCAAGCCCAAGGGGGTGTGGTGGCTGAATGAGCCCCACTACCATATTTTATATCACTGCTTCTACAATTCTTGTTCGATTTTCACCAGATTTGGTGACTTTACCTAAAATCTTATTGCGAACATTTTGGTAAACAATTGTGATGGATTAGCCAATTCCTGTTGCCATGGTAACCGTAAACTGAAGAGCATGTTTTTCATTTGTTGAACATTTTGGTTTTTCTCTTAGTAAACAACGGAACTTTGTGGTTTTTCAGTCAAATTTCATAAAAATTAGTATTAACAGGTTCTCATTAACTGAAATTAAATTTTCTGAGTATTATCTTGTTTTTCTTTGTTTTTAAAGACAAAATAGCGCAAAACTATGAAAATAATAAGAATTACACAAATCAGGTTTTGATGTATTTTTATGATATTTCTAAAAAATAGATATGCCAATGGGGTTTCCAATGATGTCTACAAACATTTAGAAATGCCAAACCTTACTTTGGATCAGGTTAAAAGGGTACAAATTGAAGAATTGCACGCATATGCACTATTGTACTAAATTGTGTTTGCTAACTCATCTGAAGGTCATCTCCACAATCACTTTGCGGACATAATGAGACCCTAAAACCCATCAAAATAATACCACAGAAATGTCATGATCTATGTTCTAGAATATGTAATCTTGCATAACAAATTGAATTTGCCTACATAAATCAGTCCATCTGTTGAAAACAGCTCAGTATTTTTGGAATTTAGAGCATTTTCTATGTTTTCATCATATAATCATAAATAGCGCCCTCGTATGGTGGCTTGACCTGCTAAACATGTGTGCCAAATATGAAAATGGTCGATCAAATAATATAGGAATTAGAGAGGGGGCCCTATGAACCCCCCCCCCCCCCCCACCCCCCAATTTGGCCTGTGAACCCCAAAATAGCTTGGGCTTGATAGGGTTAAATTAATTACATTGGGTCCCCATCAGCATGCATGTTTCATTCAAAATTATAACCATCATTTACAAATGCCTTTAAAATAACACTCCTCCACTCTCTCCTTTCTTTCGTAATTCTAGACCTGGGCCCCGTTGCAGAAAGAGATACAATCGATTGTAAGTTGCAATTAATCGTAAGTCAGATCACGTGTTCTAGATGCGCGTATCCGATTGGTTGAAACGCGTAGATTTTCTGACTTACGATCAATCGTAACTTACAATCGATTGTATCTTTTTCTGCAATGGGGGCCTTGTCTCCATTCAGACTCTGACTTCACAATACTTCAAACTCCTAGATCCCACTCTTAAAGTGAGGCCTGTAAAGTGTCAGATATTGCCCAAAATGACATTTGAGACTTCAATCCTGTACCAAAATCATTGTAAGATATGTCCGAATGATGTGTGAAAGTTTCATTGAAAAAGAACACTACTTTCCTGGTTAAAAAAGCGAAAATATGCGTCAGCTTTTACAACGGACGTTTATGAGGTTTATGACCGTTTGTTAACGCTTTTGAGCTGAATGATAGATAATGTCATACTAAAGGGGCATTTGAAAAAATCTAACCCTATTTTATTCTTCTCTTACCATAAGCTAAACAACACGGTAGAAGAGAAACGAGGAAGCTCCAAGTAATTTTCGTGGAGTTAGACACTTTACAGGCCTCACTTTAATCCGTCGACAACTCTTTTTTTTTTTACATATGCTCCACGAATGTGGAACGATCTCCTTCTCCCTATCCGACTAGCACCCTCATTAGATTATTTCTAAAAATTACTCAAGACCCACAATTTGTTTTATATTTGTGTTAATTTTGTAATTGCGTATGTAAAGCGCTATGAAACATTTATGTATTTACCCCTATAGAAGAAATTATATTGCATTGTATTGTATTGTAAAATTGTTAAAATGGCCAGGACAACCTATATTACAAGATAAAACTAATAGTGCATCTATACGCCATGACCAGTATTACACAGAATCCTATAGATTGTATAACTTTGATTGAATTCTACCTTGTCTTCATTATTAATTTGTCACACCGTAACTTAGTGGGAAACGCCCTACCCAACAAAAAATGAAATGCACTTTCTTTTTACCAACCATGTGAAAGAATATAATTTTACTAATATGTGATTATACAAATTTGGCCAGGAAACCGCTTACTAATTGATATATTTGCAAAATTATAAAACTGTTTTGCTGCAAATCGTATACCGCCAACGCGGAATCGCGCATATACGCTACGTGCAAATGACCTCGTGGTCTACACGTGGTCCCCGGTATGCGGGTTGCCCCGGCTTGTCGATATCCCCAGCCCAGCGCTAGCAGCGCGGACAGGACCTGTGCAACCCGGTATGCGGGTTGCCCCGGCTTGTCGATATCCCCAGCCCAGCGCTAGCAGCGCGGACAGGACCTGTGCAACCCGGTATGCGGGCTGCCCCGGCTTGTCGATATCCCCAGCCCAGCGCTAGCAGCGCGGACAGGACCTGTGCAAACGGGCGGTGGATTTATAAATTTCACGGGCGGGCATTGGATTTCTTCCGATATTTCTGCATTTAACGATGCTTAGGTTCGGATTTTACCACACAAGCTCTTTTTAAATACTTCTTCAACAATATTGATCAATAAGTTTGGCCAATATATTTGTTTTTGGCTATTTTCCCAAAACTGGTATTTGGCTTTAAGATGTTCGTTATTCTATTTTTGACGAGTCCCATCACGTGGCTGCAATTTTTCGCGAATGAGTGCGTATCTATGTCATCGCTGCGGGGGCGTATAGTATTGTATGTGTTTGGTTTTTTGTGTGCTTTTCTGCTGCACGATTCGGGCATAATGTACTTAATATAATTTTACCTGCTATACAATGTTCGGATTACGGTAAACCACAGCATATGAATTTAATATTGTGATAAGAAAGACACAAATCAGATTATACGTGTGGTTTGCGGTTGCACCATGTATAAGGAGAGGATTGGTTAGTCCTGAGAAGGACTGTTGGTATTCTTTCTAGGATAGTCCTAAAAAAGGACTGTGGTAGTCCTAGAAAAGACTGTTGGTAGTCCTGGAAAGGACTGTTGGTATTCTTTTCTAGAAAGAATCCCAACAGTCCTTCTCAGGACTAACCAATCCTCTCCTATATCAATCCTATACATGGTGCAACCGCAAACCACACGTATTATCTACATCACTATGGAAGCCGATACTTACAAACAACATTTACAAATCAGATTGTTATATACTGCGTGGCGAGCATAGTCACGCTCAGTGGCGTAGCGTGGTTGAATCGATATTGGGGAGCAGGGAGGGGGCGGGGAGGATGGGGTTGGACACATAAACTCTTATTTGGGGGCGGGGGGGGGGGGGGGGGGGTGGGACGCCTTATACAGTTATTCCCTTTTTCAAAGTAATCCCCATTGAAAATCGTTGTTTTTTTCTGATCAAAGCCACCAGTGCCTCCTACCCCGTAGCTACTCACGCCGTCATTGCATCCCACTTTGTGACAAAAATGTTCTAAAAGGACTATAAAACAATTCGGGGATAAAAGCGAAGTAGCGTTTTTTCACCATGTCTTTTTATGATCATAAAACCACACTAGCTAATTAGTACCATTCTTAGTTACTTCTAGATGAGGGTAAGGTATATTGCGAAATAAATCTTGTTAATGTCTACTAGGATTAACTGACAAAGTAATACACCTTAACAGATTATGTACATCAATATTCACTCTGGTTTAAATGAATTATTGCTATGATCAAGTGACTGGCATTGGACCATTCATTACTTTGGAAGAGTTCAAAAGACAGCCGGCTCACACGTTTCAGTGCAGATATAAAACAAATTGAAAAATTATTAAATAACTATACAGTATGTCCCAGAAAAAATGGTATATTTGTGCCGATTTTCGTATTTGGCACTGAGAATGTCGATAGCAATTCATTGCACACATTTGGTATTCTCACACTGAAGATGTTGTAATGCCTCTGTTGATTAAACAATTGGCCTACAATCCATTAAAATTGAATTCAGGTACGGTAACAACATATTTCAGCATTATATTGAGCCAATTGAATAATTACTTAATACATTCTACACTTTTATGCTATAAAAATAATTATGATTGGGTAAGTCGTGTAATGTAAATCGTTCTTTCCACAATATTAGGTCATCAAACAGATATCTATTTTATCTAAACAGCCTTCATTATCAATCGTGAGACGGGTTTTGAAATTGTTGTGTTGTTTTGTCTCCGATGCGCATTGAACTTGAAACTTAATCTGTTAGCCCCTAACTTCTGCGCTCTATAGTGATGTATACTTTTATATGGTATAATTGTCTACGTGTATCTGGTTTTACATGGATTCTGTCCTAAAAATCACGAATTCTCTTAGCTTAGGGGAAGTGTTCTTAAGCTGGAGACCCAATTTCAAGCTCCAGGTGTGGTATTTTGAGCCTAATTTGTGGTAACGGTGTAGTGGAGCTTAGGTGAAATACATTGTCAATTCGACATAATTATGTCCGTCTGCATATTCATTTCTCACATCTTACCTTCCTGTGCCGAGCAATTGCAACTGACCCCAGCGTCCTGTGCATGCGTGCAGTTGTGGACACCCAGAATGCTGTGGGAGCAGTTGAAAATGCTGGATTCGTTTCCATAACAGCCCACATCATCAAGGACAATCTGCCCGGTGCCTTCACCAAAAGAAGCACTGCCCAAATGCTCCCAGAGCGTCTCCATAACCGAGCTGCCTGCAGACTACTTCAGCGTCAGTGATCATCCAGTCGTCATCGCATACGGTTCCCCAGGACCCGTTGTACCACACCTCAACTCTTCCTTCCCAGCAGGTTGCACCGTTCACAAGACGAGTTACATTTGAGGCAGTCGTAGGGCAAGTAGTCGTAGCGGCTGAAGGCAGTAGAATAAATAAAGATGTATATAATAAATCAAACAGTTTGGTTAGGATGCAGAATTAGTTGAATTAGAGTAATAAATGAGATAAAACAACCAAAACAATAACATAAATAAGTAAACAAAACTCAGAAATACACAAGAACTCATCTAAACACGTCAGAAGAAAACATCAGGAATAACCTGGATTTTCTAGATTTTGTTGTTGTATTAGTATTCCAAATGGTCCAGATAAGAGGGCGCTATTAGGAGACCATTGGTCTACCCAAATGCTGAACAATACATCAGTGAAATAACATTATTTTTGAAGAATTTTAGAAATAGTTGTCAAAACATCGAAAAAATGAGCAGAGAGAAGGAGAAATCAGAGATATAAAAAAATGCGACAACGACGGATGGGAGGAATAACATAGGACATGAAAGTGAACAGAGGATAAGCGCGAATCAAACTACGCAGAGAAAGCCACCATGGACATGACGGACGCTGGAAGCCCGTCTGTAATGCAGGTGAAGCTGGTATTCATCAAACAGCCGACATACCAAAGTCAAGCAAAGGTAATACAAGTCGAATTTCAGTCATATCCCAAGGACTAAGAGTGAGGGGGGGGGGGGGGGGGGGAAATGAACATGTGTTTGAACAAAACCCATACCTGCGTTGTGACAGTGAGAATCTACTGAGAGTAACAATTAGAGACATTTCACTGTCTGTATGTGACTCGGTGTTGTTGCATGAAATGGAAGCTTTGAAATGCAAAGTTAGGGGTATATCGTTAGACAGCGTCTGAGTGTTAATGGGCAATTGACTAACTGCATGAATGGCGTCAGGGTCATGTACATCGACCCAGTAACTAGGCCCGTTGATCGGAACGGTAGTTACTTTTGAGTAACAGTAGCGTGAGGGACAGGCATTCATGAATAAACATAAGGTCATGACGTCACGGTACATCATCTGGATCATGAATATTCATGACTAGGATTATTGAGGGCTTATAATTACAATAAAACCAACACCGATCATCAGCCGTTGACGTGGCCTAGTGGTCACGCTGCCTAGTGGTCACGCTGTGGACATCAACACTTGGGGTCATGGATTCGAATCCTCTCTTGTGACTCTTCTTTTCTTTTGCCATAATAGATAGTGAGTACCGGTTCATTTAGTAAATGTATCATGCAGAGTTTTCACTAAAGTCTGAAATGACGTATAGTGATGTCATTACCCCATGATTATTCATGAACGCCAATCCTAGCACTGGCCCTCACGCCACTGTTGACTCAAAAGTGCCTACCGATCGGAACATTCGCATAGCCTCATTTCGGGCACGCACGAGTCTTTCATAACGGGCAGACAGCGACCTTTCCTTAGCGACCTGCTTCCGATGCTTGGCAACCGGACACCATGCATCGACATACAGCAAGCCATTTGTTTGCAGAGCGTGCAACACAACAGGCCTGGCATAAAAGCTACGAATGCCAGGCGTCAACAGACACGACTGATCAACGGTGCATTCAGAAAGCGAACGCGACGACGCGATCGTCGGGAGGGAAGTTTGCATACACTATAATAGCGGAATACTATAGTCCGGCACCTGTGCATTGTTAATGCACAATCTACTACACGCATTCATGTGGTTGTACGTGTCGGTTTGCATGACTGACTGATTTAATCAGATCGGTGTTTCATGCGTTGTTTCATGGCGATATTCGCACGCGGAGATGATATTTGTTCACATTTTCGACACACAATATTCGCAAAATTGGCACAACAGGGTATACGGCTACCGAAATATTTTTCTCTCTTTCACTTGAAAATAAAAATATTTCAAAAGGTGCTTTGTAAATATCAAAGTGGTATTTAAAGTGTGTGAGTTTTTTTTTTTACGTATCAAAAAGGCAGTGTTTGTAAGATTATGTGTATACTGGAAGTGTAAGAATTTGGGTTTCTTTTTTAGATGCCAATTCGTACCTGTATGGTTAAATTTTCTGAATGTATCTACTTGCGAACGATTTGTTACTGTTTCACCTATGAATATGACGAGACTCATCGAGGCTCTGGGGTAGAGGTAATTTTAGTATCTCTTTAATTGCACATGTATATTCAATAGCAGTGCCGTACTAAGGATCTTTTAAAGGGGGGGGGGGGGGGGGGGGTTTACATCGCGACTGCATGATTCGAGGAGACCGGACGTGTTTCGTCTTTCTCTCCCTCGCTCTCCTTATTCTTATATATTCTTATATATTATAGTTTGATTGTTGGTTGTAGTATTGCTTTTGGAATTTGAATAATTAGTTTTGGAGTTTTGGTTTTGGAAATACGGTGTATACTTTTGGATCTATGGCACCGTGTGTAAGGTAAGCAAACATATTAGTGGGTTTATTTTTTGCACTGCACAATCTAACAGTAACACTCTGTTTCCCGCCATTTTAGACATCGTCTAAAATGGCGGCTAATGACCCTAGCATGGATGTAGAACCTGGAATTGATCATGAAGACTTTCAAGAAGTTCTTACGCCTAAACAGCGACGACGTGGAAAAAAAAGAACAAGAATAGGGAGCCTCAATGTAGAAAACTTAAAAGGACATAGTCCCTCTGAATATTCAACCGACTCGGACACCCAAGATTTACCTTTTCAAACCCCAAGACAAGCCCCACCACCCAAACAGGAAGATGAATTAAAGATTTTGTTATCAGCGATTGATAAAACAAAAAACTTGAAAAATATAAGCCCACTCACAATTGCGAAATAAATCCAAAAGGTGTGTGGTTCAGACCCAGTACAGGCTGTCAAACAAATTAGTAGTGGAATTTTGATCGTGTGCAAGCACATTAAGCAGTACAGACTGCTACAACAGATCGAAACTATTGGTAATACAGGGTGGCCCAAAAAAAACGGAACGGGGCACTTCCCAAAATAAAGTAACACATGTATTATGTCCATCGGATAGAGTGTCTTTTCAAATGAACAACGATACCAAGAACAGTCAATTTAGTCGTGTAGTTTTTGTTTTAGGGCCCTGTGAGTGACACCATGTCAGGTTCTCTTTTTTGTCAATTTGTATTGAGCCAGCGCTTGATGAATTGCACGAACTGCCGTTCATATCGTTCAGCATCGCGCACTATTGTTAGTGTGCACTCAGCCGTGTGCCGAGAGAATGGGCCTGGTCGCTGAATGGTATTACGGGCAAGGAGTGCGGTTAAACTGGCATTGACTAGGTCGAAATCGACATAAATCGGCACCTGACATGGTCTCACTCACTGCGTCCTTAAACAAAAACGACCTGACCAAAATGACTGTTCTTGGTATCGTTTTTCATTGGAAAGGACACCCTATCCGATGAACATAAACATTTTGGTATTATATTTTGGGAAGTGCCCCGTTCCGTTTTTTTTGGGCCACCCTGTATACCGGTCAAGGTAGTTGAACGCCAACCAGGGGTGAGGGGGATTATTTTTGGTGTTCCGTTAGACATGTCGGAAGATGAGATGAGAGAAGAATTGAAGGGACAGAATGTCATTGGTGTGGTAAGAATGACTAAGAAGGGAAAGTTGAATGAAGGCATTGTGGATACAGAAAGGGGAGATTTAAATCGTACCCCAATGAAAAGCGTCATTTTGACATTCAAGGGTTTAAATCTCCCAACAAATGTACGCCTCTGTTATCAAGCGTTTCAGGTGAAGCAATATATACCCCAAGCCATACGATGCTATAAATGTCAACGCTTTGGGCATTCCATACAACAATGCCGGCACAAAGAGAGATGCGTTAGGTGCGGGGAAGAGCACAATTTTGACTCTTGCTCACAAAAAGAAACACCAAAGTGCGTAAACTGTGGAGGCACCCATTCGGCGGCCTATGGTGGCTGTCAAATAGCCAAAACCGCACAAGCAATTCAGAAGGTGAAAATAGAAAATAAAATTTCGTATGCCCAAGCAACAAAGATGTACTCTACAAATTCAAACGAGAATGGTGCAGTAGCCACTCCCCTGGAAAAACAATCTAGTAGTCATGGTCACAATAGTGCTCCCAATAAAAGTAAGACATTAGATAAAGTAGTGGGAGAATCAATTCCTTCAACAAGCAGTGCTGGAATATCAACAGGTATACTCCTGGATAAAGTAGCCACCACTCAAACTGCATCCACTTCCCGCACAAATGAAATACCAATGAAACACAATCAGCAAAAGACTAAAAATAACGGAGTGAAAAAGACTTTATTCCAAGAAGGAAATCCCCAAGATACTAAGAACAATATTTCGATAGATGATGGTGAAAAGTTCATTAATCTTATAATGGCGTTGATTTCAGTATTCATAAAGGACAATAATCAAATTGATGAGTTATATAATATTAATATGATTAAAGTTGCAGCCGAAATGCTCCTACAAATTAAAGAGAAGGCCTTCATAAATGATGAAAATTATTGAATTTATTATGTTGGCCGCTCTCCATATTTTGCAATGGAACGCCCAGGGTATGTTTGGGCACGGCCAAGAATTAGTACATTTTTTACATAATACTGAAACAACGTACCAAGCCATTAATACAAGAAACATGCACGGGCGTCGATCTGTCATTGATACCCATTGATCAGGGGGGGATGATCCATTCATCCATCCCCCCCTGATGAATGGGTATTACGTAAGTATCGACGCCCGTGGAAACATGGTACGATGGCAATGGAATTTTGAATATTCCTCACTATCAGTGTTTATATAGGAATAGAAAGGAGAAATCTAGAGGAGGGTGCGCTATATATATTCATAATTCAATGGATTATGACGCATATGTATGCGATGAAGAGATAGAATTGCAAAAAATATCCCTATTTGTAGGGGGGGGGGAAAGGGTTACATTACTTAATTTTTATAATCCATGTAAGAAGCTAGATGAACATATTTTGGATACGATCTTTTCTTATGTAAAACAACGTGATTATATAATTGTGGGTGATTTTAATGCCCACAATACTCTTTGGGGCAGCGACAAAAATGATTCTAATGGTAGACTTATTGAAATGGCCTTGGTGAAGTATAATGCAGTAATTATAAATGATGGCTCAGGTACACGTTTAGATACACACTCTGGGAAAATGTCCCATTTAGATCTTACAATTGTATCCTCGTCCTTAGCAGGTAAAAGTCATTGGAATGTTGCCAAGAACTCTCTAGGTAGTGACCATTTTTTGTTAGAGTTAGCTATTAATGTTATAGGAGTAGAAAAAAGGCAACCCTCCAATGAAGATAAAGAGGATATTAATAGGTTAGTATTAACAAATGTTGATTGGGATAAATTTAAGAAAAAATGTGAATATGTTTTTGATAAAATAGTAATTGATGAAAATGTTCAAACGTGTTATGAACATTTTATGAGAGTGATAATAAAAGTATTGAAGGAAATATCCCCACGGAAGAGGGAATCTAGACATGATCCTCTACCTTGGTGGACTAACGAATGCTACATAAAGATTAAAGAAAGAAATAAAGCAAAAAATAAACTTTCGAGGTGTATATCATCCGAAAATCTTTTAGATTTTCAAACTAAGAAAGCGGAAGCGCAGAAAACTATTCGTTTAGTAGAACAAAATTATTGGCTTGAGTTTTGTTTAAAATTAGATCGATACACGAGCGAAACAATAATTTGGAAATGTATTAAACGAATGAATCGTCAAGAAGTTAAAAATAAAAAGTTCCCTACTTTAAATGTAAATGGGGAAGATTTGATAGATAATAAAGAAAAAGCTGATGCACTCTCGGAATTTTATTATGAAATAGGAAAGATAGAAAAAGAAGACTTTGTCTTTGAACTAGACAATTTGAATGATGGAGCCTTTGATTTGGTTATAAATGAACCTTTAAATAAGGAAGAGTTAGAGAAAGCTTTAGAAAAGAATAAAAAGTCCACTCCCGGCCATGACATGGTTTCTTATGAAGTGTACTGTAATCTTCCTTTAAAAGGAAAGGATATTCTGTTAAAATTGTATAATATAATTTGGAAATTAGGAATTGTACCAAAAGCTTGTAAACATGCAATTTGTATTCCTATTATTAAAGTAGATAAAGATCCACACAATGTCAAGTCTTATAGACCCATATCATTATTACCATGTTTTATTAAAATTATGGAAAGAATGGTTAAGGAAAGACTCCAGTGGTATGTGGATAAACAAAATATTCTCCCTCCGTTTCAATCAGGGTTTCGACAAGGAAGAAGTGCCATGGATAATGTAGTGTTCTTGGAAAATATTATACAAAAACATATTAATAATAAAGGTCAAGTGATGACTGTCTTCTTAGATTTAGAAAAGGCATATGATAAGTTGAATATTGAAGGAGTGCTTTTTAAAATGAAGGAAAAGGGAGTGCGAGGTAATATGTTAATATTTTTGTATAATTATCTTATAGACCGCACTTTCCAGGTTCGGATTAATAATACATGTTCAGTCACAAAAAAAGTAAGCAGAGGGCTACCACAGGGAAGTATTCTTAGTCCCCTCCTATTTATCATAATGATGTCTGATATACCTGTAAATCCACATGTAGGAATATTGTTGTATGCGGACGACATAGTAATTTGGATTGTAGGAAAAAATGTAAATTTTATGGCAAAGAAAATTCAGGAGTACTTAAACCAACTCGACACTTGGTTTAAGAAATGGGGCTTCTCCCTCTCTTTGTTGAAAACGTCACCAGTCCTCTTTACAAAGTGTGCCATTCCCAAATTTCCTGTCATAAGGGTGAATGAGGTAGAACTGATATTTAAAGTGAGCCATAAGTTTCTAGGTATCACATTTGATAGTAAGCTCACGTGGCAGGCCCATATAGAAAACATAATAAAGAGGTGTAAACGGAAAATTAATATCCTGAGAAGCCTCTCAGGAACAAAATGGGGAAGCTCCTCTAAGTCTTTATTAATGGTTTATCGTTCATACATTCGATCTTTATTGGATTATGGATGCGAGGCCTACGATAGCGCCTCAGAGAGTATTACAAAGGGATTGAACTCCATTCAATATCAGGCATTGAGGATATGCATGGGAGCCCTTCCCCTCACTCCATTAGATGCACTCCAAGCTGAGACAGGAGAAATGCCTCTCGATTTGAGAAGACAAATGTTGACAGAAAATTTTAAGTACTCAGTGAGTAGAATAAAAATGCACCCTCTTCACTCTCATGTGCAGCCTTGTTGGCAATTTGAGTATTTAAAATTGAAGAAATGTAATAAACCTTTTGGATATAGAACCTTAGATGTAAATACTGAAACAATAGAATATATTGGTATTATTTCTATTCCACCATGGACATTGTTAGAGCCACATATCTCTTTGGAATTGAAAGAATATGTAGATAAAAGTGACAATCCCCATTATAAGTTGCAATGTACTCAGGAGTTGATACAAAATAAATGGCACACAGAACTTCATATATTTACAGATGGTTCGCATATTCCAGGACAGAATACGTCAGCGGCAGCCTTTTGGGTGCCAGCCCTTTGTTATAAACAATGTAAAAAGATCTCTTACTCAAAGTCATCTTTTAAAGCAGAATTAGCCGCAATTATTTTAGCCCTTACATGGGTAGAACAATTTGATAATTTATATGTTGGAGTAGTAATCTTTAGTGATTCTTTGAGTGGACTTTTAGCCATTCGCAATTTAAAAAATGATAACATGGTGAAAAAAATTTTGATTTTGTTAACTCATTTGAAGAATAATAATATTAAGGTTTCTTTTGAATGGATCCCTGCACATTGTGGCATTCAAGGAAATGAAACTGCAGATAAATGTGCGAAGGCGGGACACAATGGTCCAATCCAGATATACAGTAAGATGACTCTTGCTGAAGCAAAACAGGAAATAAAGAATAAAATTAATATTATTTGGCAGCAGAGATGGGCAAACTCACCTTGTTTATTAAAGCAGATATCATTGTACTTACCACTCAAAATGGATACCTCCTTACATAGGAAGGAAGAAAAGATATTTCGACGACTACGTTTTGGTATCATAGGACTGAAGTTAGATTTATTTAGATTAGGCCTGCAGGAAAATGGTTTATGTGATAGATGCTTAGGAATAGAAACGGTACTTCACTATTTAGTTAAATGCCCTCAATATATGATTGAAAGAGCAATGCTTATAATAGAGACGAATATTATGGGACCTGACGAAATTATGAATTTGTTAAGGAGCTCGAATGTTCACATTCAAAGAGCTCTGGTTCGTTTTGTATGTAGAACAGGTCGATTTAAGATCTTTTAATTCGTCTATATAGACGACACTATAATGTAAAAAGGTAAAACTATGTATATGATAGAACAAACATAAGGACAAATTTATTATTATTTGAGTTCGATGAAGATAGGAGTGAAAGTAGTATAACATGTTTGAGCTAATGTACTATTATTTTGATGCCAAGCTACACATCAGTGGCGGGAGTCCCAATGTGAGAGCAGGCACCATAAATAGTGAGTGATGTTTTTGTTATATATATATATTATATATATTTGTTTTTGTTTGTTTGTTTTTTGTTTTTTTGTATTCATATAAGAATGAATGTAGTTTATAACATGTTTGTGCTAATTTACTATTATATTTTGATGCCAAGCTACACATCAGTGGCGGGAGTCCCAATGTGAGAGCAGGCACCAGAAATAGTGAGAGTTTTGTTTATTTTGCATTTATATAAGAGTGAATGTAGTCTAAACTGTCATGTTTGTGTTAATTTACTATTATATTGTGATACCAAGCTACACATCAGTGGCGGGAGTCCCAATGTGAGAGCAGGGATCATAAATAGAAGGTGTGAGTATAAGCCAGTTCGTAGTTACAATCTGCGCATGCGCAATACAAAGGTCAATCGACCCAATGCGGCATTCATCGAATTGAAAGGACTGGATAAGGTTCTTTACTTGTAATTATTCTTGAGTACATCGATTGGAAATTCCTTGTTGCTTAGGTTGATCAATTGTTCTCATGAAAGTAACAAAGGATATTCTGCGACTCTGAACATGACTGCACAGAGTAAAAGCTTTATATCCTACCCATGATTGTAGAATTCAATGGTCAAGGGGTCAAACGACCCATATCCGGGTCCCATATCTATCTACGAACTGGTCTATTGTAAAGTTTTGATTGACTTGTCACTATAATTTAAGTAATCTAATGATATAGTATTGAGTTTTGTATATTAAAGTTTATCACCATTTTGTTGATGTGAGAATACTAGCATCGAAACGAGTACGCGCGATTATAGTACTTTGATTGTAGATGATTCTGTATAATTTAGTTAATATCAAAAATATTGTCGAGTATTATGTGGATGCTAAGCTACACATCAGTGGCGGGAGTCCCAATGTGAGAGCAGGCACCAGAAATAGGGAGAAGTGTTTTGTTTATTTGTTTATTTTTTGTATTATCTCAGTTTGAAAGTGAAGTGGAAAAAAAAAGAAAAAAAAAAAACTATTATAACATGTATTATGTCTATGCACTAACATGCACAAAATAAACCCACGAAATGTTTGCATTAATTTGTTAAGGAATAAGTATATTAATATGAAGAAGAAGAAGAAAAAAGAAAAAAAAGTATATCGCGATATTTCATTAGTAGCGTTAAAAAGTGTTTCTTTAATTTATATATTTGTTTTACTTTTGTATCGTTACATTATTATGATAATAAGAGGCCCACTTCCACATATGTGGCGGGAGTCCCGATGTGAGAGGTGGGCTCTGTTATTGAGATAAGAAAAATGTTTATATTTTTGTATATAAATGTATAAAGATATTTGATCTCGGAGTCCCGATGTGAGAGGTGGGCTTAGGTTATTGAGAAAAGGAAAATGTTTATATTGTTGAATATACAAAGTATTAGTTAAGGCAGGAGGAAAAAAAAGAAAGAAATATCGCGATACTTTAAGCGGTGCCATATAAATAAATTGTTGATGAATTATAAAATGTTATAATATATATGTATATATATATATATATATTTTTTATATATGAAGAATGAATGAATTGAAAAGCAATTGGCAACAATAGTCATACTGACTGATTGCCACCAAACAAAACAACAAAAACAGGTTACTTTGTCAGCCAAATTCCGTAGAAAATTTTCGAAGCCGAGGCCGAGTATATTCACAATTTATGAGGCCGAAACCAGGACCGTTCAAAACATTTCTAGGCCGAGACCAAGACCATTGGTTGAGAATCCTGTAAGCTGGGGGGGGGGGGGGGGGGGGGGTGTCCGTAGAAAATGTTTGAAGCCGCGGCCGAGTACATTCACAATTTTCGACGCCGAGACCAGGACCAGTCAACAAATTTTGAGGTCGAGACCAAGACCATTGATTGAGAATCCTGTAAAAAAAAAGGGGGGGGATCGACAATTTTCGAAGCCGAGACCGAGAAAAGAGGGCCTTCAACCACCCAAATCAGTCATTTTTGGGTCAAAGGGGGGAGGAGGGTTTGAACATCCCCAGCCCCCCCCCCCCCCCCTCCCTGGGTACGGCTTTGTTCAATACGATTTTTGATAATTGGCTTAGCGTAGATTGATTGGCGGGGGGGGGGGGGGGGGGGGTTGGTCAGGGTTGCATTTCAGAACTACTACTTCTATCACGGGCGTAAATCCGGGGGGGGGATATATACTATTATATTCCACATACTAAGAATCTTGCTCTACGATTGGTCAAAAGTTAATCACGTGATGAAATATAGTTTCACCCATCGTTACACTCTGTAGATATCTTGGGTGAAAGTGCGTTGCACTCACTAGATAAAAAGTACTATCTACACTCCGCGGTACGGTTGCATTGAATTGAATACCAATAAGTGGCGCGATAACTCTATGCGCGCGAATTACAAATTTAATTGTATTCGTTGTGCATACGGTATACGTAGTACACTGCATACGCTATGCACTGTACATCAGAGGCGTCGATCAGCTGTTCGGAAAACACAATGCATTGGCCGGGGCGAGCATTGTTTGTGAACAATTGCATTGTGTTTTCCGAACAGATCGACGCCCCTGTTGTAGTATCGTACATACACTGTTTGCATGCTCGTTCTGTGTACTCTACTAAAATTGCGGCCACAAACATAAGGTTTGAGCTTTTGGATGAGGATGAAATGGACACGTTTTTACTGGAGAGTGAAAGTAAAAATACAAAGCGACAACTTAAGTTCAGCCTGAAAGTGTTCCAAGATTATTGCGATGCTGGAAGCATACTTTTTAACGAATTGTCTGACGTGGACTTGAAAGCGCTAGACCAAGTGTTGGGGAGACTCTATTTTCGCGTTTGTTGACTTTTGAACTGTTTTTTTTGAGTTTACATTTCGCGTTTTAGCTTTTGGAATTACCCTGTTACCGAAATTGGAATAACAAGTCATTGTTGGTAAGTAGATCAAACCTAGTACTAGTAACAGTACTTAGACTTAGAAGTTAGACTTAAGCCCGGCGCAGACAGAGCCGACACGACCCGATCCGACTGGCTTTAATCAGGCTAGAGTTGGGCCTGGTCGGTCGGAGCAGATTTATCGTGTTGAATCGGCCCCAACTGGCATCCGACTGTCTCTCGACTGGCAAAATGTGTGTCGCGAGGCACTGAAAACTGAGCCGATCGGAATGACAACCAGTCCAGTCGGCTCTGTCTGCGCCGGGCATTCTGAGTACTTAGAGTAGACTAGGGGTAGGCCTGCTTAGACTACTAGTACAGTAGTAGTATATACTACTACTTAGACTAGATCTAAGTTCGATGTGAACCAGTCGAGTCGGCTCTGTCTGCGCCGGGCATTACTTTTAGAGTAAAATTAGACTAGAGTAGACTAGGGCCTAGGCTTGCTTACACTATAGTACTAGTAGTACAGTATTAGTACTACTAGTACTAGACTAGATCTAAGTTCGATGTGGAATATAAAGCAAATAATCACCTTTTGGTTTCAGGCGATGGCAAACTATCACTTCCTCGGCGATCTGAATGTATACGCTATCTTTCCTCAGCTTCGCTTCGGAAAGATAGCTACATCCAGCTCGCCTCGGAAGTGATAGATTGTCCCATCGCCTTCACCAACGGGTAATTATTTGCTTATTACTACTACTACTACTACTACTACTACTACTACTACTACTACTACTACTACTACTACTGCTACTACTACTACTACTACTACTACTTATACTACTACTACTACTACTACTACTACTACTACTACTACTACTACTTCTACTACTACTACTACTACTAATACTACTACTACTACTACTACTACTACTACTACTACTACTACAACTACCACCACTACTATTACTACTACTACTTCTGCGATTATTATTACTACTACATGTACTACCATAAAACTATTGTAAACATCATTGGGGTCGTGCATGGTCCAATTAATGGGTAAGTGGGATGGAGTCACGGAATTTTATCTGGGGCATTCTGTTCTTTTTTAAAGAAACTTAACTCTATTTTGTTACTTTGTCAAATCATTAGGTAATTTTCTTACACCCATTACTTACTAACACTGCCCCCTCCCCCCCCCCCCAAACTCCTCTCTCTCTCTCTCTCTCTCTCTCTCTCTCTCTCTCTCTCTCTCTCTCTCTCTCACTGCCTGCATGGTGCCCATTATTATTATTATGTTATATTAGAAACCTCGAGTGATTGAATGAGTTACTGAATGTTGACGAACTTATTTAACTAACAATATAATAACCATACAAACAGAGAATCCATGAATTAACCAAATGTGTTACTACATGACATATACCAAAAATAACGAGTTGAAAAACACAACATACAACATTATCTCACTCAAAGATCTGGAGACGGGTAAATTGCTAGTATTAATAAAGAAGAAACTTGATGTTAGTATTGCCGTCACTGATGATGGAAGAAATGTGAAGGTCATTTTGTGTGTTAAAGAACGAACATGTTGCATTGTTATTGTTTACGCACCCACGGAAAAGGTAAAAAAAAAAGATTATTTTTAATTGTTGGATTCGTGGATGAAAAAACCCCCAAATGTTAAATAATTGTTAATTGGTGGAGACTTTAATTGTGTGTTAAATCCCGCATTAGACACTAGATGTGCGATATCTACACTCAGCAATAAAAGAAAGTGAACACTTTTTCAAGTTCATATTTTTCATATAAGATTTTATGAAAAATAAACAAATTATATATAAAATTAAAGGATATTTAATTGGCTTTCGACTTGGTAGGTGAATACAAATTGAAACTTTACGCATGAGTGAACACATTCATTTGTCTGTTCCAAGGTACAAAAGTAAAAACTGCAAAATTGCACAAAAAATATAAACATTCATATTGCACAGAAAAGTTCAACAAAACATGATAAGGTTTGCATGGTTTATTGCACTTGAAAAGATAATTATTAAAAAGAGTAATCGTTGTTTGTTTAGAGTCAGGTTCTTTTTTTCTTTGCAGTGTTTCTTTCTTTCTTTCTTTCTTTAAAGTCAATATCTTGTTGGGCCACCATGAGTGTTAAACGGTGCATGTTGGATATCACTCCGTGTACTCTCTCCTGTGATGGGTTTCTCCACTCCTCGCGGTCAGGTATACCGACCCAGGTCTACAAGGGTGTCACCAGGTCGGATGCGCTCATTTACGGCCTTTCCTAGTTGGTCCCATATGGCTTAGATAGGGTTCGTATGGGGCAAGCAAGCTGAGCAGGGATCCATTCGCTCGATGTTGTGCTCTTCCAAAAACTGATGGACAACTCGAGCGGGATGAGGATGTGCGTTATCGTCCTTGAAGATGGTTTTCGGATTCCTGTCCACGTATGGCACTACAACGGGTTGGAGGATGTCACTGATGTACAGTTTTGCATTCAAGTTGCCGTTGAGGATGACCATCTCTGTACGGTCCTCATCCGTGCTGTCTCATACCATGATACTCCCTCTGTGTCCTTGCTGCACTTCCTTGACACAAGCATCCTTGAAGTGCTCATTCCTCCTCCTCCTCCAAACATGAATTCTGCCGTCGCTGTTTTGCAGACAGAAACGGGACTCATCTGTCAAGAGTACTCGGCGCCATTGAACCCTTGTCCATCTCACATGGTTCCTTGCCCACTAGTCTTGCTTTTCTGTGTGCAAGTGTGAAAGCGGGTTTTTGCTGCTTTTCTTGATTTGATTCCTTGAGTCGATTTCTTATGGTTTGTGTTGACACATGGCGAGCACCTTGACCTCTGGCTTCAAGTGCGATGAACCATGCAAATCTCTATCGTGTTTTGCTGAACTTTTCTGTACAATATGACTTTTTAAATCTTTTGCGCAATTTTGCAATTTTTACTTTTGCACCTTGGAACAGACAATTGAATGTGTTCACTCATGCGTTAAGTTTCACTTTGTATTCACCTACCAGGTTGAAAAACAATTAAATATTCTTTAATTTGATATATAATTTATTTTGTTTTCTATAAAATCTTATATGAAAAATATGAACTTGAAAAAGTGTTCACTTTCTTTTTTTGCTGAGTGTATATACACTCAACCGATAACATTTTATACATTTTGTGTGACTTTTAACTTGATTGATAAATGGAGAGTGATGCATAAAGACATTAGACAATTTTCTTTTAGAAATATTATCATAGGAATGCCTTCTCGAATATAGTTCTGGTTAGTTAATCCAGAAGCTAGACAATAATTATGTAAAAAAAGTATTATTAAACCAATTGATATGTGCCCTGATCGTTGTGCCATATTAATGGAAGTAAAGGGGGATTTACCCTCGATATACGCCTCTGGATTGTTGGTTATCCCACACAATCCTCATTTATTGTGTGTTTAGTAGAGTTCTCTCCTCTTTGTTTTTGTGCACCTAGTTTTTATGTTACATTTATATTGCTGTAGTTGTAGTTTTGAATAAGTTTTAGTCATTGTATGCGCTGTTTTAAATGCAGAATGTGAAATAAAATGAAATTAAATGAAAGGTGCATAACTCACCAAGAGGACTTGGATTATGGAAACTAAATAGTTAATTGTTAACTCTAAAAAGGCCGGGCTATTTGAGGTCTTCCTACGGCCGGGGGGGGGGGGCATTATGGCCCCCCTTATGATCTCGGCCGCGGAGCGGCCGATCGCCTTAAAAATGTGCACACATGATAAGTGAAGTGTATAGAATACAATGGTAATTTTAATTTTTAGAAAAATTCATTAATTTGCATATTTATGGTAATTTATAAGGTCATGACATTCATATTTGTACCCATAAATCATATATTCTTCATAATTAAACTCTGGTTTTCACTACATATATATTTTTAGAGCATTTGGAATAATAATACAAACAAAAAATTTGGAAGAGCCAGGTTCGTCCTTATTTTTTCCATTGTTTTTATAATTTCATATGTATTTCTTTGTTTTTTAAATCTCATGTATTTTATTATTTTTGTTGTTTATTTTATTTCTAACTATAATTCAACTATTTTGAACCCCAAAACAAACATATAAAATGTAACCAAAACCAAATAACCAATGATATACCTCTTTTTACGAAACTTGATATTTCTATATGTTTTGTACACAAATCACGAAATTGAGCTATTTTCGGGCTGACATGCATAGACAAAAGGACACGTGACTTCGTAACGGTAGATACGATTTTCAAAATTTTTGTTTTAAAATATGCGCAAGACCCAAAAGAAAAAAAGTCACCAAGTCATCTTACCGCGTTTCGGAGCAATACAAACAATGGCGGAGGGGGGGGGGGGGGGGCATTATGGCCCCCGGCCTTTTTAGGGTTAAAGGATGATGATTTTTGTAAAAAGGTTAAACAGTTTGTTGCACACAGATCAGTAAGCATGGGTAATAGCGCAACATGCGCTTGGGAAATATGTAAACATGGTAAAATAACATTAAAAGTAAAAAAGAAATGGCTATTAAATATGCAACAATAAACTCTGACATCACAATGCTCCGAATTCCTAGATCCCACTCTAAATCCGGCGACAACTCATTTCTTACATATGCTCCACGAATGTGTAACGATTTCCCTCTCCCTATTCGACTAGCACCCTCATTAGATTATTTCAAAAAAGTACTCAAGACCCACCTGTTCAATAAGTAAACCAAATAAAATCATACAGTAATTTATTATGCGAATTTGCATGTTCAATTTCTTGTTATGTATTTAATTGTATTGTATGTATTTAATGTACTGATTATTATGTATCTAATTTGTTTTATATTTTTGTTGATTTGGTACTTACGTATGTAAAGCGCTATGAATCATTTATGTATTTAGCCCTATAGAAGAAATTATATTGTATTGTATTGTATTGTAAATTTTAAAAAATGGACAGGACAACCTATATTACAAGATAAAACTAACAGTGCATCTATACGCCATGATCAGTATTACACAGAATCCTATATATTGTATAACTTTGGTTGAATTCTACCTAGTCTTCATATTAATTGTTCACACCTCAGTGGGAAACGCCCTACACAACACAAAATTAAATGTACGTTCTTCTTACCAACCATGTGAAAGAACATTATTTTACATTATGTGATTATACACATTTGGCCAGGTAACCGGTTACTACATTTTTATATATTTGCAAAATTAGAAAACTGTTTTGCTGCAAATCGTACGGCCAACGCGGAATCGCGCATGCGCTACGTGCAAATGACCTCGTGGTCTACATGTGGTCTCCGGTATGCGGGCTTGCCCCGGATTTGTAAATGTAACGGGCGGGCATTGTATGTCTTCCGATATTTCTGCATTTTACGATGCTTAGGTTCGGATTTTACCACACAAGCCCTTTTTAAATGCTTCTTCAACAATATTGATCAATTAGTCGCACAAAAAGTTCCGCAATCGAGGTTTGCGCATTAATAACTTTTCTTTACCGTTATTAGCCTACCATTCATAAATTCGGTATCATTGGAAAGCGTAAATTCTCCGATTTACATTGATATAACATTTGCTATGAATATTTTTATCATGGAATGTGCATTGAATCCAAATGTAGGGCAAAGTCAAAAGTAAAATGTTGCAAAATGCACTGATTTTGTCAACAGTGTGCCTCCTTGGCTTGAATGGGGGTGAGGTGGTCATGCATTCAAGCCACGTTTTAATCTTCAAACAAAAGAAAGGCACACTGTTGACAAAATCAGTGCATTTTGCAACATTTAATTGTTTACTTTGCCCTACATTCGGATGTAATGCACATTCCATGATAAAATATCCATTGCAAATGTTATATCAATGTAAAGAGGAGGATTCACGCTTTACAATAATACCAAATTTATGAATGATAATAACGTAATAGGCATTCAAGGCCACGTTTTAATCTTCAAACAAAAGGAAGGCCCTTTGTTGAAAAAATGAGTGCATTTTGCAACATTTCACTTTTGACTTTGCCCTACATTTGGATGCAATGCACATTCCATGATAAAATATTCATAGCAAATGTTATTTCAATGTAAAGGGGAGAATTCACGCTTTCCAATGATACCAAATTTATGAATGGTAATAGCGTAATAGAAAAGTTATTAATGCGCAAACCTCGATTGCGGAACTTTTTTGTGCGTAGTATAGATGTTTTTGGCTATTTTCCCAAAACTGGTATTTTGGCTTTAAGATTGTTCTCTATTCTATTTTTGACGAATAAGTGCGTATCTATGTCATCGCTGCGGGGGCGTAGTATTGTATGTGTTTGGTTCCTTGTGTGCTTGTTATTTGCTGCACGATTCGGGCATAATGTACTTAAAGGGTACCACCACCCACAAATAATAATATTTTTTATAGAAAGGTAACATCTTTAGTATTCCATTCCTTCAATAAGTTCACAAAAGTATGTTTTCAGAAAAAAAAAAAAAAATTGGAAAACGCATCACCATTCTCAGCCATGCGGTCATGCGGTCTGAATGCGCAGATTATTATGCGAGCAGATCCAGCGGCGCTCTGTGCAGAGCGAACGAATCATCCGGGATTCTATTGACGTACGCGTGAATTGCATTGGCGCTCTCGCAAATGCCTGGCCCGTGTGGAACCACGAGATAGCTGTGGTTCCGTAAGTGGTGGAAATTAATTGCTTTGTTTATGAATTACACAACCCTTTGCAGAATGTTGGATATCTATTTGATATCACAAAACGGTACCAAAACATATAATAATGTGTTGTCCTTTGCCTGGTGGTCCCCTTTAATATAATTTTACCTTCAATACCATGTTCGGATTACGGTAAACCACAGCATATGAATTTAATATTGCGATAAGAAAGACATAAATCAGATTGTAATCTACTGCGTGGCGAGCATAGTCACGCCCAGTGGCGTAGCGTGGTCGAATCGATCTTGGGGAGCAGGGAGGGGGGGGGGGGATGGGGGGGGGGGGCACATAAACTCTTTTTGGGGGCGGGGGGACGCCTTATACAGTATATTCCCTTTTTTTTAAATTTTTCCCTTATGTTTTGTCCAAATTATTTGAGGGCACAGGTTTCCCTAAACCAACAAAATCAGTCTCTTTATCCCGCTCGATGGTCGATAATACGCTTAATTCCGACAAGTAAACCCCATTGCAATTCGTTTATTTCTGATCAAAGCCACCAGTGCCTCCGACCCCGTAGCTACTTACGCCGTCATTGCATCCCACTTTGTGACTAAAATGTTATAAAAGGACTATAAAACAATTCGGGGATAAAAGCGAAGTAATGTTTTTGCACCAAGTCCTTTTATGTTCATAAAACACACTAGCTAATTAGTACCATTCTTAGTTAATGTTAGATGAGGGCAAGGTATATTGCGAAATAAATCTTTTTAATGTCTACTAGGACTAACTGACAAAATAATACATGCTCAACATCTGTACATCAATATTCACTAAGGTTAACATGCATTATTCCTATGATCAAGTGACTGGCATTCGACCAATGAGCGTTGCCGTCGCTGTGTTTGGTCCAGAGGTCAGTGGTGCGGTCGCACACCGGTGACTTGCACCCATGCGCATGCGTAAAACACTTCACTGTTGAACCATTATGCATGCTAAATATAGGCTAGAAGAATACAATACTTGAGAAAGGAAATTCAACGGCTCGCAAAGCAGATGTGAAAAGATCTGGGTCAATATTCATAAAAGCCCGCTAGCTTGCTTTGTCTATTTTGGATGACGTGGCTAAGAATTTAAGGCAATTTTTTTTATTTCCTAACCAGGGATAACTCAGTGGATACCTAAGGCTTACCAAGCTAAACCTAGTTGAAGACTAGGACATTTGTGTGTTGCTCACTAAGTCCGTACCCTTTGAAATACACTTAGCATGGAAGTAAGCTGGCGGGGTTCTATCCTATGAATACGGGGCCTGGTATGGATGGCACTGCTCCGGTCTTGATAGTGACATACACATTACACAAGTCTTAGTCGAAGTCCGCCAGCATTGAAATAGAGTCCTAGTCGACTAGATTCCACCAAAATGGTATACCGTATCCAAATCAGACTTTGGAGGCTTATAGGTTTAGGATAATGGATTACATTCGTATGTATAGCCTACTGGGTTGTCATTTTTTATTTATTATTATGGTTAGGTGGGTGTATCCGCCCGGTTAGGTATAGGTTTTATGCAATGCAGACAGTGACTTAAAAAAAGCTAGAACTAATTAAAACAGTACTTGAACTTACCCGTAGTCTCTGTAATGGTGGTAGCAGGGAATGTGAATAACACGAAACAAAAGAATATAGTCATGCCTTCATAGCTCTCCATCGTGTAAATTCTCCGAACTTCTCACAAACTAAGAGAAACCGGTTTCATCTGAAATAAAAACAGGAAAAGGAATGTTGTTAATCCAAGTCAGATACACGTTTCCCTGGAGTCAGTGTGTTCGTCACACATTGTATTAAAGGGGTAGTTCAGTTTTGGTATAGAGGGCGCTGCACAAAATAATTAACTTTATTTGATCAAAATTGGTTCAGAGACGGCTGAAATATCAATAAGTATATCCGATCGGAATAAATCTGTGGCACAGATTTATTCGATGATTTGTTTGTTGTTTAAATTAAACAAATGCCTACACTTTAAGAAAAAAAAAATAAAAAGAGGTTTTTTAATAGTTGTTGGTGATCTCTCTATTTAACATTATATCAGCAGAACATCACATGCATAGTTTGTGTAAAAAATCGTTGAACCATTTTTTTTTATTTAGAGAGCGTCCTCTGGTGTTTCAATGGATCTTTTTTTTTATTAATGATAACAGGCTTTTTACTTAGTCGTTTGTAAGTTGTATACCTTTCGAGCATGGTGGAGTTATAACTATTAGTTTGTAATGTTATTGTGCAGGCTTCGGTTACTACAGTTCAGCCTTACCAAAACTATACTACCCCTTTAAAGGGAATTTGTAACATTGTCCAAATCCTCAAAAATCCAATTGGAATTATAACGGTTCCCACATACCTTGTTGTATTCGTATTAACATTAAAATCATGTGACAGGTGTCGGTTTTTCGAATGTTCCTTTTGTTAAAAAGATATTTACAATTGAAGTGTTCAGATGTAGAATTCTAGCGATTCCCTCATACCTTGTTGTATTCGTATTAACAATAAAAGCATGGGACAGGTTTCAGTTTGTAAAATTTCCCTTTCGTTAAAAAGATATTTAAGATTGAATTGTTCAGATGTTAAATTATACACTTCGTCGAAACAATGAACAAATTAGTCAGTGCAATGAGTTAGTGAATATCACTTTGCAGTTTTGCTCATTACTCGGCCATATAACGTGCATTTAACTTATTTCTTACAATGCCAAATGGACATATCAGATAACAACAATATACATTGTATCAACCATTCATCACTTTTTGCACATGTCAACAAAATTATTAGATCCCTTTAATATCAATTTACTAAATAAAGTGCGCAAATTTACTTTTAAACGTATAGTTACGTATTGTTATAGAGGGCGCTTTGAGAATTATTTGTTGTAAGTTAATGAAAACATAACTGTAAAATATGAAAGAGCACACAATTCGAAGGACCTAATAAATATCCATAAGTAAATCAAATTGAAATAAATGTTTCCATGGCTAGGGACCAATTTTTATTCAATGATTATCTTAAGAAAATGTTCACAAACCTTTACATTTTTGCATATATACCAAACTGATTTTGCAATTGTTGTTGATGATCTCTCTATTGAATCATTATTTTAAACAAACATCACATTTCCTTTTTTTGATAAAATAATGATTATAATATGATGTGACTGGAGAACGCTCTATTGTGTTTATGACTGCTTTCTTAATAAAAACAGCCCTGTAACTTAATCGTGTATATGTTTTACTACCATTCAAACGTCATTGAATTATAACCGATTGTTATGAAAACATGCAAGTTTAAGTAACTAAAATTATGTTTGACCAAAATTGTGATATCCCTCTTAATAAGATTAAATGGATAGTTATGTCCCGGGTTAGAGGGCAATTCAACAAATCAGTTTAAGAGGGAAACTAAGTGTAGGAAATGCAAGACCACTGTTTTGTTTACAAATAGCGACAATAATTACAATTGCAATACCCTTCTTGACATATTTTTTATTTTTTTAAATAAAATTTATTCAAGATTCTCAAAGCAAGTTTACAGTACAAAATACAAAATAATGTATGTGATTTCAAGATAGTATTATGAATGATACATACCATAACAAGTTTCATAACACGTCTCAAATCAATTGTACATCTCTCCATTTATCAAGGAATAATACAAATTTGTCTCGTTTTAAATAAATTATTCGTTCAAGGTCGTAATAATATTTCAACTGTTTCTTAAATAATTCAAATGATAATCTTCCATTGTTACATTTTGTAGAGAATATATCATATTTTGCGTATAAAATAACAAACTTTCAATTGGCAAAAATTACCTCCGGAAATTCCAAATATAAATGTATTCATAGTAAATTTGGTCATTTAAAGTGTGTTCCTGAAATTGTAATATAAATTGATGGGTTACAGGGCAATCCCAGAACAAATGTGCGATTGATTCAACACTATTTAAACTAAAATCACGTTGATCAGAATCTAATATACCTACCAATTTCAAATATTTATTTACCCCAAGAATATTATGTAATATTTTTAACTGAAAGTAACGCAATTTTGTTGGTAATGCATATTTAAAAGGAATAGCGTTCTTTTCTTGGCATATTAACAGTGAGACATCTGATCAATTACTAGTGCTTTCAATATTTTATTTTAAAGGTTTTTCTAAAGAAAATCGTGTAATTTATTCACATGAGATTAAGAACAATACATTTTCAAAAGTTTCGCATAGTATTGACTTTTATTACATTTTGTATACTTACAACGATGATCCTAATTTTAAGTACACACACTTTATGAAGATGTTTTTCAGACTCGCTGTTTCCTTACTTATTATATGATCGGAGTCATGAGTAAATTGAAAAATAATTTACCATTATGATGTTCTTTTATTATTATATAACTCTATGATATTATCTTACTTGTCTTATTACAGGTTTGGAAAATTGTTATACCAAAACATAAATTCAAGTATTTTCAAGGCCTCTAAACATCTACTCCCTTTCAAATAAAATCTAGTATCTTTAACATTTTGGCTTGCAATACATAGGAAAAGCGAAAATTAAATAAAAGAAACACGGAAGAAAACATTTGCAATTTTAATATAATATTTTATGGCATAATAAAAAAACGAATAAATAAACCAAATCAGAGTATCAAAAGGTTTAAAATAATGTTTGCATACAATTATAATAAACTAATTTATGTTGTAGGAAATAGTTAGATGTGGTTGTATTTACAGATGATGAATGTTTAATTAATGATAAGCGATGTAATTTTAAATGAGTTCAGGTTACTTACACGATTCATTCAAATGTCTCCGAACAACTTGTTAAAATCCGATGTTTATCACGGGATATTGTTACTCAAAGTTACAACATTCATAAGAGCAGCCCTCTGAAATATCTCCCTTCCCCAGCGAGAGAACTTTGTGAAATGAGGGGCTAATTCTTGCCCTGGAGGTAATAATGACAAAATCCTGCGGCAACACCCATTTACGTCAGAGAAATGACAATAGAACCCCCAACACCTAAGGCGGACTCTGCTGACTGGGGTAGGATGGAAAATATGGGGGGAGGGGACAATTCTTTGCTGGGTAATATGGGCCATGGACAAATGTGATGCCCATGTATTTTCAAGGCCTCTAAACATCTACTCCCTTTCAAATAAAATCTAGTATCTTTAACATTTTGGCTTGCAATACATAGGAAAAGCGAAAATTAAATAAAAGAAACACGGAAGAAAAAAATTGCAATTTTAATATAATATTTTATGGCATAATAAAAAAACGAATAAATAAACCAAATCAGAGTATCAAAAGGTTTAAAATAATGTTTGCATACAATTATAATAAACTAATTTATGTTGTAGGAAATAGTTAGATGTGGTTGTATTTACAGATGATGAAATTTTAATTAATGATAAGCGATGTAATTTGAAATGAGTTCAGGTTACTTACACGATTCATTCAAATGTCTCCGAACAACTTGTTAAAATCCGATGTTTATCACGGGATATTGTTACTCAAAGTTACAACATTCATAAGAGCAGCCCTCTGAAATATCTCCCTTCCCCAGCGAGAGAACTTTGTGAAATGAGGGGCTAATTCTTGCCCTGGAGGTAATAATGACAAAATCCTGTGGCAACACCCATTTACGTCAGAGAAATGACAATAGAACCCCCAACACCTAAGGCGGACTCTGCTGACTGGGGTAGGATGGAAAATATGGGGGGAGGGGACAATTCTTTGCTGGGTAATATGGGCCATGGACAAATGTGATGCCCATGTATTTTGTTATTAATTCCTCTCCAGGGGTTCTTCTCCAAGGGCAGGGTGAGAGGGCGAGGTTTTCATATGGGTTTAGATTAGAGGCTGTTGCCCCCTTACCCCACACCCTCTCCCCTTCCCTCTGATCGAGAGCCAGGATCGTCTATAGTCACATTATCCAGAGAATTGGCTCTATTGTGTTGTTCCTAAAAGCCCACGTCATAATATGCAAAGAATAGGCACATTTTTCAGCAAATGAATTAAATTTCCGAGTTATTGTGTATATTCACCGGGGTAAGGCTGTCTAAATTTGTAAACATCGAAATAAAAAGTGGCGCCAACTGTATTTTGTTGGTATTTATGTATAGTTTGATAACCTTTCAAATTGAATGTATTGCACTTTACGAAGTATAATACATTGTTTTCATTGTTGTTCAAGTTACTTTTAATAATAGGCTATTTTAAGAAATAACTATGATTGTTATGCATCCAACTCTTTGGCACAAACACATTCATAACCTAAGTGACATTTACAACGCTTTATCTTAAAAATTACGAAGTGCGTAATTGAAAACAATTACAATCTCAAGAATAAGATCTGATTTATCCAGGGTAGCCATTCAAGTGACGAACACTTCTCTACCAGCATGACCAGCGAGACATACGCAACAAAACCACTATCATTCAGTTATGGGTGTTTAATAAAACTCTCGTAACTTTTCATTGTGAATAATTAACTAACTATTACATAGATTATTTTCATACGATAGCTAAAGATTTATTTATAAGAAGGACGATGCACAAGATTTTACTAATTACCGACCCATCTCAATTTTACCATGTTTCTCAAAAATTATTTAAAAGACTGTATAATTTTTTGGATAAACATGATTTATTATATCAAGGTCAGTATGGGTTCCGTGCAAAATATTCAACTGAAATTGCTGTTATTGAAATACATGATAGAATTATTAATTATTTAAATGACCAAAAACATGTAATTGGAATTTGTATGGACCTTTCAAAGGCCTTTAATTCTCTTTCACACTCTATTTTATTGAATAAATTGCAATATTATGGTATACATGGCACGTCTTTTAATTGGTTTAAATCATATTTAACAGATCGTCTTCAATTTACTGTTTTTAATAATTTGGCTTCATCTTTTAAAACTGTACAAACTGGAGCGCCACAAGGATCTATTTTAGGATCACTGCTGTTTTTATTGTATATAAATGATGTCGTAAATGCTTGCCATGATTGCGATTTTATTCTGTATGCAGATGATACATCTATTCTTGCCTATAATGATACTATTGACATTTTAGTTCAATCTTTAAATGAAAATCTGAATAATATTATAAAATGGTTTAAGTGCAATAACTTGTCTTTAAATATTAATAAGACTAATTATATATATTTCAATAAAGAGTGTGTAAATGTCCCACAAAATATTAATATTCAAGTGAATTCTATCCCTTTATTAGATTAAATCTAAATCTGTAGTCTTTTTAGGTGTAAGAATTAATGAGATTTTAACTTGGAGTGACCATATAACTGCTGTTTGTTCTAAGATATCTCGCTATGTTGGCATATTATATCGTATAAAAGATTATTTACCTATGTATATCTTGTTCAATATTTATAATGCTTTTATTTTATCAAATGTTTCATATTGCAATGTTATATGGGCTAATACATACTCTACCCACTTACATAAATTGTTTTTACTACAGAAAAAAGCAATACGATTTTGTACAAATTCAGATTATTTATCGCATACATCACCCATTTTTAAACGATTATATACTCTTAAACTGAAAGATATAAATTTATTACAAACAGCATCCCTCATGCAACGCTACTATTTGAATATGTTATCTTCGTATGTAATGAATATGTTTACTTTGAATCGTAATATTCACGGTTATTCTACAAGAAATTACAATAAATTCCACCGCTGGACGTACACTAATGATTTATTTAAATATTCTTTACGAATTACAGGACCAGAAGTATGGAATAATATTGATTTCAATAATTGTAATATTGCTTATAATAATGTTTTCAAAAGGCAGTATACAAAATATTTCATTACTCAATATTAATTGTGTTTGTTAATATTTCACTTTTTAAAGAACATCAATTGTTATTTCTTTGTTTTGATATATTAGTAATTGTTTAGGTATTATGTTATGATTATTTTATAAAGACCATTTGAATTGCCATACTTTTAAATTTATTACTTATGAATAAACTAAATAATCTGGTGTGCACGAAACTTATCAAGCCTCTTTATGGCTTTTAATTGTGCACCCCCTTTCCGAAATTATTAATTGATAATTTTTGTATTAACCAATTTTTGGAATGGTTCATATTGTAAATCTTGCTTTCATTTCTCTTCTTCTATGTGTGCGCTATGTTTGTATGCCGTTAATGTAAATAGTTGTAATGCTTTTGTAATTGTTGTTTAATGTTTTTTATTGTATATGAATCTTTGAAATCATGTATTTTTTATTTGAATTTGAATCGGAATAAATGATCAAAATGAAACAAAAATGAAAAAAGAGTGTGAATTTTCGTTTGGTGCGGCCTTGCTGCATAATTCAATTTCAATTTCAAGCAATTAATCAATATTTCCCAAAGTAGATTTGTGCATTGTGAAACACACTCGCATACAAAAAGATAAACACCACGAGGAAGAATAATGTTTGTAGAGGATTAAAGGGACTTAGTAACATTGTCCAAATACTCAAAATCCAATTGGAATTCTAGCGGTTCTCTCATACCCTGTTGTATTCATATTAACAATAAAATCATGGGACAGGTTTCGGTTTTTCAAATTTCTCTTTCGTTAAAAATATAGTTACGATTGAAGTGTTCAGATGTTGAATAATCCAACAGATCGCGAAAACCGTGTACAAAGTGAGTGCAATGAGTTTGTGAACATAACTTTGCATGTTTGCTCATTACTCGGCCATATAACGTCCATTTAACTTTTAAATTTTCACACAATACCCTGTGGACATATCATATAACAACAATATACATTGTATCAACCATTCATCACTTTTTGCACATGTCAACAAAGTTACTAGATCCCTTTAAGGAAGAGGTATGAGGAAGTGATAAAGAAAATGAAATGGAGAAGTGGAAGAGGAGAATAGAGAAGGGTCGGATGTGTAGTGAAAGGGAAACAAATGGCAAGCAACACGAGGGGTACAGGAGAAATGAGCAATTAATGTATAGATAGGACATGGCAGAACTGAACTAAAATGAGGCATAATAATAGGAGACCAAATTATGAATTAATACAAATTACATCCCCGTTCAGTATTCATATGAGCTTACATTTTGCAGGCGAAGAATAATCAACGTTAGTTAATGGCAAATGCCAGTAATGGGAAACGCCCCACACTCAACAAATGAAATGTACACTCTTATTACCAACCATGTGAAAGAATATCGTTTTTACTAATATGGGATTATAAACATTTGGCCAGGAAACCGCCTACTAATGGATATATTTGCAAAATAATTATACAACTAATTTACAGTAAATTGATCGCCAACGCGGAATCGCGCATACGCTACGTGCAAAAGTCCACGTGGTCCGCACATGGTTTCCGGTATGCGGCCATTGGATTTTTTTCGATATTTCTGCATGTAACGATGCTTAGGTTCGGATTTTACCACACACGTTCTTTTTAAATACTTAATCAAAAATATTGATCAATTATTGTGGCCAATATAAATGTTTTCTGTAACTTTCCCCAAACTGTTAATCATCTTTAAAGGAATCTAGTAACATTGTCAAAAGCAAACTAACTTCATCAAAAATATTGTGGTTCTCTCATTGCGTGGTGTATTCTTACTAAAAGTAGAAGCATGGAACAGGTTTTGGTTTTTCGAAGTTTCATTTCGTTAGAAAGATATTTACGATTGAAGTGTTCAGAGTTCGAACTATCCAGTGTGGTCTTTGTCTCGGTAACAATTGGTGTCGGTTCCGTTTGTGTAAATTACGCCCCCTGAAGAGTTCCTGGCTACGGGCCAGTAATCCTACACCAGCGTGGCATTTTTTAAAAATGAGGGGCTGTATCTTAGCCTTGATTAAGTTATAACAACATCCTTCCACCCACACCCATTAACGGCAGAGAAACGACAGTAAAACCCCACATATTGTGATTGTTTGTTTATTAATTGTATTTAATAGTCCGCGATCTCGCAAAAATATATAGACAATTACAAAAGTAATCCTTGGTTTCTTTGCTGTCCTTTCATAACGGGGAAAAATATCTAGAGTGAACTCTGCTGACTTGCATGACAAAGGTAGGTTGGAAAATATATGAAGGGGGACTATAATCGCTTGGTAGTCTGTACCTTAATAATTTATAATGAGATTTCCATGTACCCCAAGAACATGAAGGAGGGCGGGGTGAGATGGCGGGTTTTGTCTAAGAGCATGACGGATGTAGATTGGAGGATATATATCGTCACCCTTATCCCACATTTCTTCCTCCTCCCATACCTCTGATCGCGTGCCACAATCGACTATAGTCAGATGATACACATACAGTTTTAGCTTTGTTGTATTGTTCTGAAAATCCCACTTCATAATACAATGAACTCTTTTAAACACAAGTTTTCGTTTACCAAGTGAATTGTATGTTCTAGCCATTGTTAATTCACAGGGGATAGGCTGTGTAAACATGTAAGCTCGTCCTATAAAAAGTTAAGTTCATTTCTGTTATTGCCTATTTGTTGCACTTTTGACTAGTAGGTAATTTTAAGAAATAATTGTGATTGTTATGCAGCCAACTGTTTGGCAAAATCACCTCCATATGCAGCCAACTGTTTGGCAAAATCACCTCCATATAACCCACGCGCAATTTGCATCGCTTTTGAAACTTTTTTGAAATTGAAATTGAAATTAAAACTTTATTTACCATTCCATTAAAAAACATTACAAGGTAAATCAACAAGAAAGTATATTACAACAAAAAGGTACGATAGAGATAAAATACAAACAAAGATTAGCGTACATGACATTTAAATATGGAAATGGAAGGATCTTCGAAAAGTAGGGAATCAACTTATAAACTGAAGATCCAAAGAATAATATTATTGATAATCAATGAACTCATCCTCTTCACAACCTTGAAGAGGATGGAAGGATAAAAACAGAATACAACAAACATGCTAATATATATATAAATAAGATAAATGCAGTAAATTAATTATAACTTAATCCTAACCTAAACCCTAACTCAAACCTAAGGACAAAACATCAGCCTAACAAAAATATTATGACTATTTACATTTGATCATAACAAAACAATAATCAATAATTTTCTTCCTTCATGAAATTAGTTAACAAGTGTTTCTTCAACTTCATTTTAAAAGTGTTTACTGTTCTACAATTTTTAAGTACAATCTGGTAATTTATTCCATAATAGAGCATTCGAGCTGAAAATCCGTTTATATTACTTATAATAAACAACTTATTTAAAAAAAAATTGTTTGGCAATCAGTATGTTTGGAATTGTCAGATAGCCTTTCGAATTCAATGCTTTGCACTTAAGTAATCCCTTCATCTCTTACTAATGCCTAAACAAATATGATAGTAATGTTTGTTTTCGTTATGCCTGTCAAGTTTTGGCATAATCGGCTCCACTATTCGTGTAAGTCATGTACTTTACGCCTGATTGATTGGAGGGAATGAGGAAAAGCAAAGAGTGAGAAAATATGACTTAAAAACTATTCCATTTTCTTATGAAAATAATATGGATGATAAAATGTAATAGTAATAATAACATTGATGATTACTATAATAATAACAATAACGATAATACTGAAAGTATTTATCTTATCATGTCTGTGCATACATATGTGCACCATATAGGTACTAAACTAATGGATGCTAATAATGAAAATGATATTAATACAATTATTATTACTATTAATATTATTGTTTTTTAACAAAAAAAATCATTTGTTTTTAATTTATTTATTTATATTTCATTATTTGTTTATATATATACATATATAATATATATATATTTTTTTTGGGGGGGGATCTCTTTTAAAGTAAAGTTAGTGAAGAATTATTGATAATATGTATTGCTCTTCATGTACATACTAACTTTGTGAAATATGATCATTGGTTCTTCGGAATGGTACACATGACATAGATTTAATAAGGTACAGCGGTTTGAGATCGGCTTTTATTGTGATTGTGAACAATATTTAGTTTGAATCATGCAGATATTTTCCGTTTTCCATATTTCTAAAGTTCTATTAAAGAGCTCTATGCATTGCGGTGTCATGTGTAGTAACCAAAGGATTAATAACATGAGTATCGCTGGTGATCTGATATGTCAACTGAGTAAGTGTGAAAATTCCACGGTAAATGAGTAATTTATAACCGAGAAATGAGCAAACGTGAAAGTGATATTCGCTAACAGACTAATTGCACTGACTTTATACAGAGTTATAATTATACAGTAGATAATAGTAAATCTGAACACTTCAATCATAAACTTTAAAAATTAGGACAAGAAATTTGGAATACCGAAAATTTATCTATGCTTCTAAGGTAATATGAATACATCAAATTATGTGGGAACTGCTAAAGATCTAAGTAAATTGTGTGGACTTTAAAGGGACTTAGTAATATTGTCCAAATCCTCAAAATTAAATTTTAATTCTAGCGGTTCCCTCATACCTTGTTGTATTCGAATTAAGTTATTAACAATAGAATCATGGGACCGGTTTCGGTTTTTCAAATTTCCCTTTCGTTACAAAGATATGTACGATTGAAGTATTCAGATAAGAAAAACTCAGGTGGAGTTTTGAAACCGTGTACAAAGTGAGTGCAGTGAATTAGTGAATATCACTCTGCATTTTCGCTCATTACTTGGCCATGCAATGTCCATTTGACTTTTTGCACATGTCAACACAGTTACCAGATCCCTTTAACAATGTTAAATCAGTCAAGGGATACGCACATTGGGAAGCTTATTGGGGGTCCAGGGGGCGAAGCCCCCTGAAGTTTTGGGATTTGTAATATCTAGAAATAAAGATGTTGTCTATATGTAAATAGGAGATACAGTTAACTATTGTATATTTACCTGTACCTGTGTAGTTATATCGTTAGCTCAATTTTAGTGGGCATAGAGATTAGAAGTCCTGAATAACTATATAGAGTACAGGGCCGGGACTGGGTCAAATAACCTTAATGGGGTTCAAGGGCGCAATCTCCGGAAGATTTGGATTTGGGCCGTTTAGAACTATCAAAAATGTAGTTTAAAGAAGACTATAGTATCAACTTTCACTTTATGAAAGGGAGGGGGCAATGCTCCTTTATTTTAATGTTATTATATAGTTTGGACCCCCTAATATTGGGGGGGGGGGGGGGGGGGAGGGGGGGGGGGGTTATAATACAGACCACGCCCCCCACACCTGAAATATTGGGGGGATATATCCCCCA
>JBAMJV010003045.1:0-102926 GCA_037951105.1 Echinarachnius parma | reverse complement strand
ATAGTCGTTGTTTTCTTAAAGGGGGGAGGGGGGGGGTGGGAGGAGGGATGATCCGTCATGTCATAACCAAGATCAGGGGCGGATCTAGCTTTTTGCTAAGGGGGGGGGGGGGGGGTTTGACCCAATCGTCCACGAGCCGCGTAGCGGCGAGTGGGGGGAGAGTCCAAGAGGGGGGTGTCCCCCCTCTCGGCGATTTTTTGTTGTTGCTATTTTGAACCCCCGTAAGTGATTTTTTTTCACTTTTTTTTCACTTTTTTCACTGATACATTTTCACTTGGCAGCCCAAGGGGGGGGGGGGGGGGGGGGTTTAAACCCCCTAAACCCCCCCCCCCCCCCCTGGATCCGCCACTGAAGATGAGGAAGCGAAGCGACCAACCTAGGATTTTATGATGGAATGTGGGGGGGGGGGGGGGGGGGGTTTTAACCGAATGACACTGAATGGGATCTAATCAGTCACATGATAGCGGAGCCCCCAGAAGCTTGAAGATTTGTGTTATTCAGGACTCAAAGATTTTGTTTTTATGGGACAAAATAGTAGGCTATTTACAGCTCAATTATAGTGGGCTTAGCCAGAAGGTCTGAATGACTGGCCGGGTTCAGGGGGCCTTAATTGGGGTTCCAGGGGGCAAAGCACCTGGAAGATTTTGGATTTTGGCAGTTAAAGAGATTTTGAGTAGAGAGTAGAGAGTTTTGGTAGAGAGGGCGCTACACAAAATATTTTTTTGGTGAGATAATGAAAAACAGAGTGTCAAATTTGAAAGAGCATACCATTTTAATGGCAGAATAAACTTTATTTGATCAAAATCGGTTCAAAAACGGCTGAAATATCCATAAACATATCCATTTGTAATAAATGTGGGGCCCCACAAGTATTCAATAATTTTGAACCAGCCATTAAAATTTGTTTTAAAATGCTTCCTCTTTTCAAAAATTTTCAAAAGAGGTTTTTAGATAAAGAAGTTTTGTTGATTATCTCTCTATCTAATCACTATTTCAACGAAACAAATGACAATATTTTATTTTAAATGGTTTAAACAAATGAGTTTCTTTAAAGCGACCTTTAAACAGCTCTTTTTGAATGATAACAGGCATTAACTTAGTCGTTGGTAATTGTTTATTTCCTTTTGAGCATGGTGGAGTTATAACTATTAGTTTGTAATGTAATGGTGCAGGTTTTGGTTACTAAAATTCAGTTTGACTAAAACTGTACTCTCTCTACCAGAACTCAACTATCCCTTTAACCATTCTCAAGATGTGGTTTAAAGAAGACTATTGTATCAACTTTCACATAATGAAATATATAGCATAATATCCCTTAATTTGTTTCACAAAGATGCTAGGTTGAACTTACATTCTAAGTTGAACTTAAATTAATGGTAGGCCATTTGTAGGCTTGGAATCAAATATATTAAAAAGCCAGAAAATTCAATTATGTGAGACTTTTAACAAAATTGTATATCAATAACTTCATGGCTCTTTAATAATAACAAATATTATTTGTTTTTATCAAAATGTATGCCTTTTAAAAAGAACTTTTCATAAATTAATAAAGAAACTACCGGCTTTCCATAATAGTTAGATCCAACTTAGAGTGAAGTTCATCTTGGAATCTTTGTGGAAAACCCCCGGGGGGGGGGGGGGGGGGGGGGTGGTGGGTCTGATTAAGAGATTTTATATTTCTCTTCAAAGCGGCTACGACCCAGCGTACTTGTTAGAATTTTATGTCATTAATTAAGTTATAGAACTCAGAATCTCAGAATCTTCCCCAAGTATTTTTGTTTACATTGGCATGGTGGCTCAGTGGTAATGCATCAGTCTCAAGCACAGGGGATTGTGAGTTCGAGCCCCGGCCAGGTCATACCATTACCAAAGAGTACCTAAAACCACCATAATAAAAAATGGTACATATAATTCTAGCCAGACACCTATTATATAGATCCACGTTGGGTAATATTATGACAGGCATAACAAAAACCCCAAAAAACAAAATTGCACAGGTTTTTCTGCATGAAATGATATCCTTTAATTTCAATCAAAATAAATGTTCTATGGTGAATTTTCCAACAATTTGTGCAAGGCACATGTGAGCACAAAACTGTTCATGGCATAGGTACGTTTCATATGTGATAATAATATGACACTGAAAAATGAAAATTTGGATTTCAAGACTAAATAACTAACTTCCAATTTCTGGCTATAAAATTAACACTAAATAGAATGATTGGTATGCAGGTTATTATTTTTATTTATTTTTTTCATTTCGAATCACAGAGTTTAGTATCAGTTCACATTTTGAATTGCTTGTTCAAATTACGTGACTGTTTTCTACAAATAAATTAATTTCTGCTATTAAATTAATATATACAACTTGAATAGGATATCCCAAAAGAAAGCAAATAAGTGCAATAGGTGATATAGATATATACAATTAGTACATCTTTGTAAATCTGCAGAGGAAAAATCTTGTCAGGTGAGAGTGAGAAGGGCGTAAGGCCAATTTTGGGCTAAACTGAATTTTGCATACCGTACCATCTTGTAGGCAATAGAAAAAATTGCCTTGTAACCCAGTCGGGCAAGTAAAAACAAGATTTTATTAAAATACTAGTGGCCCGAAACCTGAATCTGATGGCCCAAAACAAACAATGTAAACATTTGGTTGCCCATTCGATCCAGTGGAATATATGTTGCATCAATTACATTTCGTGGCCCAAAGCTAATTATCAGTGGCCCCGGCCAAGTGGGGCTGTGTTAACCCGTTCAGGACGGACTGGTTTTGCTACAACGTGTATTCTCCAAAGACCCAAGTCTGAGTATTTTTGGGACTAGTCGTGAATGGGTTAATTTTGATCATTGTTGTAGGGCAGATCGAGACTTCCCTATGTGATGCCAAAGATTCATAAATAATTATTTCAAATTTAGGGGGATATTTATCAAATATACAAGAGAGATAAATTGGGTCCCACAAGGCTCCCAAACTATAAACATGATTATTTCTGAAGTACAAGAAATGACTTACACCCCGTTCATACTTGCATCTAGCACTGGCTCGGCACTGGCTTAAGTATGAATGAACAGTGGCTTAACAGTGGCCTGGATTGCGCATGCGCAATAGCCATTACGATCTTGTTCTATCAACACGCGCGCTCTGCCCACAGGTTTTGCATAGCCATTGTGACGTCACAATACAATAGGGTTCACTGTACTTCTTGTCCAGTGTTGATGCCTAGTATGAATGGGTAGACATCTTATCCCAGGCCAGTGCCAGGCCAGTGCCAGGCCAGTGCTAGATGCAAGTATGAATGAGGTGTTAGTGCTCTTTTCTCTCTCAGCAGACAACCAATGATTTAAATTATACATTTGAACATGCATTAATGACTGAAAATTCCTTATTTCAGAATTTTACTTCATATCAATCATTTCAAGAGTTCTTTCCTGAGTGATAATTGAGTTGTATAATTATAGTTACCTCAAATTATTACCAAAATATATATATACATAAATAATAATAATAATATACTTGATTTATATAGCACATAATATGATTGATAATCATCTCTTAAAGCTTTACAATGAAATATGTCTCTATAATTATACAATACAAGTATTATATTACAATGGAAACTGTTTCATAGATATTTCATGCATTCTTTCAAAATAGACAAATTTATCTTTAAGTAGTATGTTGGCAAAATAAATTGTGTAGAACTTTTTGTCATGACAATTTTATGATAAATACAAACACTTATTATCACACATAAGTACTGGACAGAAGAAAACAGTACTGTATAAACACCAGAAAATGTTACAAAGAAAATAAATATAAATTTCCATTCATGTACGTTCCAGTTCAGAACAATAAAGTCCATTTTGGTAAGTAAATATGATTGCAAATCTATGATACATTACATGAAATACAAACTTCTACATCACAAATTTCATTTTTACATACATTTATTCTGCAACATTAATAGCCATTTTTTTCCCTTCAAAATAATGACCACTCATTTGCAGAAAGCTATATCTAACGTACAGAATGCCTTGATGATCTCTTATCAATTCATAGTAACTTGAAAACTTTGGGTGTAATTAGGCACTAGTTATACAAATAGATGTAATGGCACAATGAGATTAGATGGGTCTTTGAAAGACTCCCGACAGAATATAACCAGATCATATTTCAAAGTTGATTGTTGCCCAAGTATTTTATATCCTTCAGCATATAGCTGCTCTCAACCAGGGTGTTCCCTTAGGGAGAAGGGATTCATTCTGCTTAGGCGTTCTTTCGAGTTCTACCCCATTCTGGACTGCCATTGTTAAGTGGAATGCTCTAGAACGCCCCAATCAATACTGAACAAAAGACCATTGTGCTAAGGTTTCTGGGGGGGGGGGGCCTTGCCAGCTACAGTGTAACAGTTAGCTTTTAATCATCCAGTTCTCTGCAGTTCTGCAGACAAAAGGGAGTCTTCCACTCCTTCTGGAAAAGGACTCTAGAGAACGGGCCCTTTGTTCAAATTGAATAGCAAGTTCTAGACCAGGAACACCAAGAACACTAAAAATTGTTTCAACCTCTCCCCTTAGAAGGTTGAAGCTTTTGTATGAAAGGGCTAATCAATGCCATGAGCCAGGGTTGTAATGACTCGACTCGACTTGACTCGACTCGACTCGACTCGACTCGAGCTTGAACTATAAAGACTCAACTTGACTCGAGACTCGACCTCTTATCGACTTGGACTCGACCCCCCTTGACTCGACTCGACTTGGTTACAACCCAGGGTTGTAATGACTCGACTCGACTCGACTCGACTTGAGCCCCCTTTTACGACTTGACTCAACTCGACTCGAGCTTGAACTATAAAGACTCGACTTGACTCGAGACTCGACCTCTTATCGACTTGGACTCGACTCGACTTGGTTACAACACTGCCATGAGTTGCTAGAAAGAAATGCCCCAAAGGGACTGGAGAAATGAAATGGAATGCACACATTGAAGTAATAATAGTGTGGAGTGCTTGATGATACTACAAAATAAACACTACATTAATCAAGCCAATTATTATCATAAAATAATAACTCCTCAAGAAATGAAGGAAAGCCACAAACAGTTGCACTTTGTGCAAACAAATATACAATGGGAACAAGGGGAATTTCACTGTGCTACATTCAATGAAAATTATTTGGTTTCCTGAAGGAAAATAAAGAATACTTCTTCACAATCTGATAACATCAACAGAAAGCACATGCACACTTTACGTCAAATAATACACAACAATTTTTTCAAAGTGAATTAAAGCGCAAGCACGCTCATAATATGTGTGATCATTTTATGATTTTCATATACAAATGAAAAACAAAATATATATATACTTCCTATAAATTCCTTCAAGAGCTTTTCACACACATAAAGTGGAATGCATTCCATAATGTTCACTTTGAAATACTGTCTCTTTGCAATATCAAAAAATGATAATTACTTGCTCGGACTGGATTGAACTGCCTCATCTATACTCTCTATGTCCTGTTCTTCCACTGAGTGCACAATGCATTGTTCTGTGTTTCGCGGAACACTAGCACACTCATTTTTCTCGTTCCGCACATGGATATTGCTTTGCACTTCAACACCACCATCCAAACCACTGTGATCCTCTTCCCCATTCCCATTTTGGGTGCTAATTTCATTTTCAGCACCTCCTTTGGCCCCACTGGGCTGCTCAGATGCGCCTGAAGTCGACATCTCTTGTTCCATGATCACTGAAGTGGATTGCCTTCCCAGGAACTTCATGGAGAATATCTTTGCCCTGTTGTACGCATTGGTGATTGTGTATCCAAGGTATCTTTGGAAGAGAATGAAGTAACATAAAATCAGGCATGATGCTTAATCAGGTGAGTGTGAGAAGGGCATTTAGTCCATTTTTTTACTAAATTTAGTTCTGCATTCTATCTTGTAGGTCTGAGCTTCATCTATGTGGTGTCAATTTTTTAGAATAAAATTATTTGAAATTTGTTGAATATTCTTCAAAATTTAGAGAGCTCAATTTGGTTTCTACTGGTCTCCAAAAGTTGAAATATATGATCATCACTTATTGTACTTCAGAGATATTATTATTATTATTATTTATTGTTACGTTAATGATAACCTTCAATTATTTGGCTTGGAACACATACCTGAGACAAGTCATCTCGATGAGCACACAGACGCCGATGGTCACGATGTTGACGGTGCTGGAAGGGTACGCCTGGAGTACCGCGTAAACCGCTCCCGGGCCGCCACCAAGGGTGAAAAACGCAAGCAGGCACAATACCATGTCCCTGTTGCTAAGGCCCTTGTAGAAATGCACTCTCCCTGGTTCTTGGAACTTATACTGGGGGGAAAAAGACAGAAGGAATATGGTAAATCAAGTTCGAACCCAATTAAGGTATGCCCATGGCGTTATTCCTTCAGCAAGAAAATTTGTATCAACATTTGCTGCTCTCGACCCAGGTGTATAAATGGGTACCCGGAAGGATGGAACTGAGTCACTTTAGTAGCACTGTGTGCACCTGCGAGGTTGCCTGGCTGGAATGCTCCCCAGGGAGTGGAAAATGTGCACTATGTGTGCTGGATTGTGGCATTATGTCTCAAAGTAGAGTACATTTGCAAAATAATGAATAAGATCAATCGACAAATGGAGCTAACAAATACACAAGGCACAAGTTGTAAAAGCAGAGGCCATACTGAATTAATAATATGGCATATGTCAAGAGGAAAAATTGCACAAGTGCACATTTACGGTAAGTTACATTTTCTTCATAATGGCAAATAGCTAAATATACATTAAAAGCATTTAAAATAGTTATGTAGTGTAGTAAATCACACAAACGTGCCAATTCAATTCTAAACTAGATGGATCTTCCGACTGCGCGCAGTCGAAAGATGCCTCTGCCATTACGCAATGTATTTATATCAAGCCCAAATCAACATGTACACTGAATTAATTCGGTCAACTCAATTTTGATGGTACTCTGTCTTTTAGATCTTGACGTATCACAATTATGAGCTATAAGTGACCTTGACCTTTGCCCTCATGACCCCAAAATCTAATGACTACAATTGTTCCCTAAGATACATTCAGGTATCAAGTTGGATTGAAATCTGATATTCAGTTCTTGAGATTTCCAATCTCAAGCTACTTTTTACATATGAGCCCTGTGACCTTTGACCTCATGACCCCAAAATCTAATCAGTTCATTGGCTCTCCAAGGAACATACATGTACCAAGTTTGGTCAGAATCTGTCAATCCCTTCTTGAGATAACGCGATCACGAGCTATTTTTGCATATATAATGAGCTCTGTGACCTTTGACCTCATGACCCCAAAATCTAATCAGATCATTGGGCCCCCAAAATACATACATGTACCAAGTTTGGTCAGAATCCTACAATCTGTTCTTGAGATAACGCGATCACAAGCTATTTTTGCATATATAATGAGCTCTGTGACCTTTGACCTTTGACCTCATGACCCCAAAATCTAATCAGATCATCGGCCCCCAAGATACATACATGTACCAAGTTTGATCAGAATCTGTCAATCCCTTCTTGAGATAACGCGATCACTATATTATATAATGAGATATAATGAGCCCTGTGACCTTTGACCTCATGACCCCAAAATCTAATCAGTTCATTGGCTCTCCAAGGAACATACATGTACCAAGTTTGGTCAGAATCTGTCAATCCCTTCTTGAGATAACGCGATCACGAGCTATTTTTGCATATATAATGAGCTCTGTGACCTTTGACCTCATGACCCCAAAATCTAATCAGATCATTGGGCCCCCAAAATACATACATGTACCAAGTTTGGTCAGAATCCTACAATCCGTTCTTGAGATAACGCGATCACAAGCTATTTTTGCATATATAATGAGCTCTGTGACCTTTGACCTTTGACCTCATGACCCCAAAATCTAATCAGATCATCGGCCCCCCAAGATACATACATGTACCAAGTTTGATCAGAATCTGTCAATCCCTTCTTGAGATAACGCGATCACGAGCTATCTTTGCATATATAATGAGCTCTGTGACCTTTAACCTTTGACCTCATGACCCCAAAATCTAATCAGATCATTGGCCCCCCAAGATACATACATGTACCAAGTTTGGTCAGAATCCGTCAATCCGTTCTTGAGATAACGCGATCACGAGAACGGGACGTACGGACGGACGTACGTACGTACGTACGGACGGACGGACAACCCGAAAACATAATGCCTCCGGCTACTTCGTTGCGGAGGCATAAAAAGGTTGCACTTACTTGGTTTTTGCAGATTTTACACTTGATTGCTTCTGGATTATCATCAGACTGAAAGAGAAACAAAGAACAAACCAAACCAATCAAATCATTGAATGGCATATTATATCTGATGAAGAAAATGACAATAATATTTGCATCAAGTACAAAATCAGTGCAGAAATTGAAGAGAAAACAAAACGATATAACAATGTGCATTTTATCAACTTAAAGTCCATTCAAAAACTTATTTTATGAAGTATAGAATCAAATTGTCTTCCCACAAGTAATCTAAATAACTTCATTTCTCTATCCCATACATAAAATCTTACCCAAACTACATTAATATATGTATGTACATTACCTCATACTTATTTCATCCATTATATATATAAGGTCAATCTGTTTTTCTTTTTTTCTATTTTGTTACTCAATTACTGATCCAATTCGAGTTATGTGAATCTTACCTCAACAACTTCCAACATCCATCTGCGGAGGCACTCATGGTGAACAAAGGCCACATCTCCCTTGCACGTACAGGGTGTGATCAGAGGTCCAAGTGATGGGTTATCTCTGTCATAACAAATCCAACACTCTGGCTCTATAGACACAAAAGAGGAATTTAAAGTTTTAAAGCTTACATCTCCAACAATTAAACACTACTTAAATCTATACCAAAAACTATATTTTCTATGTATAGTAGGAACCCATGGTCATCAAAAGCCATGTCTCCCTTGCATGTGTTATGAGGGGTCCTATATAGGCAAAGGTTATCCCTGTCAGATCCAACACTTTGGCTCTTATTGACAAAAAGACAATAAAAAGAAAATTGATTTTTTAGAACTGTCTATACAAATCTCCACTGAAATCGACATATCTGTAAGAAAAGCGACTCTTTCTCAGTATCTCTGAAGGCACTCATGGTGAACAAAGGCCACATCTCCCTTGCATGTACAGGGTGTTATGATAGGTCCAAGTGATGGGTTATCTCTGTTATAACATATCCAACACTTTGGCTCTATAAATACAGAGACAATACAGAGAAAATTAATTCTTAGAACCACTTTCTATACAAATCTCCACTAAAATCTTCACATATCTGTAACAAAAGTGACAATTTCTCAGTATCTCTGTAGGCACTGATGGTGAACTGGGCAATGTCTCCCTTGCACGTACAGGATGTGATCAGAGGTCCAAGGGGGGGGTTATCTCTGTCATACCAGAACAAACACACACACTCATGAAGCCTGGCCTTCTTTTCTTTTGCGGCATGTGAGAAAGGATCTCTCTCCACATCTCTCTATTTGACCTTTAGATAGAGAGTGCTTAAATTAAACCTATAACCAAGAACAGTTTCTGACGGTCTTACCTAGACCAGACCCTGATCTAGTGCAGGGTTTGGTGCTCTGGTACACTGATGACGTGGCCGGGTATTCTTTCCTTGTGCGGCATGTCAGGAAAGACCTCTCTTTATATAGCTCTATCTGACTTTTAGATAGAGAGTGCTTAAATTAAACCTATAACCAAGAACAGTTTCTGAAAGTCTTACCTAGACCAGACCCTGATCTAGTGCAGGGTTCGGTGCTCTGGTTTGCTGATGACGAGGCCTGGTCTTCTTTCCTTGTGCAGCATATCAGGAAAGACCTCTCTTTATATAGCTCTATTTGACCTCCATATAGAGAGTGCTTAAATTAACCTAACAAAGAACAGTTTTTGAAGGTCTTACCGAGTCCAGAACCTGAACTGGTGCAGGGTTCAGTGCTCTGGTACATTGATGTTGAGGCGTGGTCTTCTTTCCTTGTGCGGCATGCGAGGTAAGACCGCTCCTCACTTTGCTCTGTTTGGTCTGGAGTGCGGGAGTGCTATAGTATGAAGAAACAATTTTCTTTTTAATTACAGTGAGTTTGAAACATTATATTTTCTATGACATCCAGTAAGTAAAACAATATCGACGTATGAATCAAGCCTTGAGAATTCCTTTTTTTTAATAATAAATAATCAGAATTAGATTTTAAATTGATGCAACCTTAAGAATGAAGTAACTTCCAAATAATGAAGTGTAATTATTTATGGCATAATATGCCCTACTCAGCATGAGTTTCATTCAGAAAAGATGCTTAAAGGAACTACAGCGTCTAGATGGCCTAATTTTCACAATTAGGCTCTGTATAAGTAAATTTTCCTCAAGAAAAAGAATTTAGCAGTCATTTCCCATGAAATCAATAAACTTTTGGGTAATTAGTAAATATCTCATTGTCCTGGGAACGCCCCTTTTAAATCGCCAAAGTCGATTATGCTGCCCTCTATTGGTGTGACGTCATCTAAAGAACTTCGCCCCATAGTCTCTGTACAAGATGCCTTTCTAAATTCTCTAGATGACGTAAGCCGATAAATTGTCAATCACGCTGCTGATTTTGGACCCTAAATGTGGGCGGGGGGCGTAAACTGGCTGCTAAGTGAGATTTGGCATCAGAAAATTAGCCTAAAATCACTACTGTGTTTATTTTCATGGAGTTGTTTTCTGCAGACCTAGTTCACAAGTCATCAACTATGGAATAAGTGCCAAAATACGTTGTATTCTTTAGTTCCTTTAATCATTGCTTTCTCCTGTTCTCCTGTCAACCCTGGTGTAGTTAAAGGACAATGAAACCCATGCAAACTGTTCCTTTTATAGACTTGACAAGATAAGGAGAAATAATCTCTGAAAGTTAGAGCATAATCAGGCAAGAAACAAGAAAATTATGGCTCTTTAAAGATGTCCATTTATTTCCATTTATTTAATCAAAACTGGCAACGGACTCTGATAAGTTTGTGGACTACTCCCCTTATGTTTTGTACACAAATGTTCCTATTTTGGCATTTTTCTTCAGTCACACTTTTCCATTCCCCAGGCTCATGATATGTCGTGTATAAATGTATTCTACAAAACATATGCTGAACTCAAACAAAGGCTACACATATATTTTGAGAAAATGGAAAAGAATTGAATTTTTTTGTACAAAATGTTGTGTACAATATGTATGGGGAGTAGTCCAAATATTTGCAAAAGTGCGTTGCCAATTTTAGTCACTCGTAGAAATAAATGGATGTTACAAAAGACCCACAGTTTTCTTATTTCTTGACCGATTGTGCTCAAACTTTCAGAGACAATTTGTCATATTTAGTGTCTTATATTGCATACAATGATTTGTCTGGATTTCATTGTCATTTAAATGGTTCTGATATAAAGCCAAGGTAACACTGTTATTATTATATGTGACCTGTGCCCCATTTCAGAAAGAGTTTCAAATTGCAGTCGTTTGTAAAGATGCAGTTCATTACAAGTAAGAACAAATTACTAAATGCACAAAAATGGTTGGTTCAAACATGCTTATTTTCTGACTTGCAATTGATTGCAACTTCACGATCGACCATAACTCTTTCTGCACCAGGGCCATGTTGCCGCAAAACCTTTATAAAGTCACCCAGTGGAAAAGCAGAAAAAATTAAGAAAATAGTTAAATTTGTCAATACAGTATCAATATCCTCGGATGGATGTTTGATGATGTCTGATCCTTTTTGTAGGAGGTTTTTGTAATACCAAAGTATGAACAGTTTCATATTACCCAAAAGCTGAGATTTAGGGGAATTCAGTAAAAAATAAGAAAATTGAAATATTTCCAACTTTATTAGGGTTTTATTTTGACAGGTCAGTGAATTTCCATAGATTTCCACATGGAAACGAAAAATACGTTCCTTAAATAAACTATTATAATGACTCACTGATGCACACTCCTCATCTGTTTGTTCCCGCAGGATAGTCTTAGGATTCAAGACCCACAGCTTCTCAGGACTGCAAAATTAAAATGAATACAAGAACAAATAAATGCATCATAAACAAAATTTGTTCCCGCAGGATAGTCTTAGGATTCAAGACCCACAGCTTTTCAGGACTGCAAAATGAAAATGAATACAAGAACAAATAAATGCATCATTAAAAAAGTATTTCCTGTTTGTTAACCCTTCAAAAAGTTCTGGTACAGATTTCTTTTCTCAATTTTAATTTAGCATAAATATTGATAAACACTGCATCATATTTGTTAACAAGAAAGCAAGCTATTGTCTTTATTGAAAGATCAAATTGATGGATTAAATTCAGTACAAGTATTATTTTGTTCACCCAACCAACATTTGGCAGAATGTGAATTATTTTCAACTTATGCAATGAACCTAGGGTTTGAATCAGTTCTAATTCATCACATGTACACAGAATTATTTGAATTATAAATAAAGAAGGTTTATATATGTTGATGTAATTTGCATTATTCCTATCTTCCTTCATCTGTGCCCCGTTTCATATACTTTTCCAATCATGGTAAATGTCCAATTATTGTAAGAATCATCAGCATGGAGCAATGCAACTGTCGCCATAGTAGTTACAATAATTGGACACTTGCAACAATGGCAAAAGTTTTATGAAACAGGGCCCAGGGCCATATATTGGACCTCTTTAAAACTTAATTTACACCAAAAAAAATAGACTTTAAATACTTACCTCCTACAATTCCACAGAACACAAGGAAACCATAGCACCATACCAAGCTCTACAATCCGGAAGACAATCACATAGGAGTTGCGCTGGGACAAAGGTACATGTATGCTAAAGAGAAAACAGAAAATATCATAATTATTTGTGTTTTCTTTGCCTCAGCCGAGGAACTTTATTTCATAAAATAATCAGGGTACAAGTAGCGAACAAATTTGTACATAAACTAAACGTTTTACACAGTTATTGCATCATACATTTTACATGTTGTTCAAAATCGTTTTATTCCCGTGTCAAGTTTGCGTTTGTTTTCTTGACTATAAATGTATAATATGATTTAAACTTTAAACTCAGAATATCGTCATAATAACTAAACCCATTACAGATGATTAGATTAATGATTTATTTGATTTATTAGACTGCTGTATCCCAGGGGGGGGGGGGGCACTCATGTATAATGTAAGATGGGTATGTGCCGCTTAAAAGAACCCCGTTTTCACACCCGATTGCCGCTCTAAAGATACCCGATTTTCAAAAATTGCCGCTCCATAGACCGCCGGAATGACTTGGCTACTAGTTGAGTAGCGCCAAGTCCATTATTCTTCTTCTTGTCAGCTCAGTACTTGGACCACCATTTGAGCCTAGTTTGAGGGTTTCCGTAGGTCTTTGGTAGCTCCAAGTCTATGTATTTTGTAGTTTTAGTCTGCTCCTTAGACCCCTTAACTCCCATTTCAGGGTTTTTGTAGCTCCAAAGACCCTATATTTTTTGCTTGTAGTCAGCTCTTAAGACCCCCATTTCAGAGTTCCGTGTGGCACACCCCCGTCAAAAAATAATTTGAGTGCCCAACCCCGGGGCTGTATCATGCATAGAACCAAACCAGAGTGTTTTGGAGACCAGTCTTAAATGAGTTTAATAACAAAATGCAAACAAACAAATAGACAGACAGATAAAGAAATATATTTGAGTGCTAAGGGCTGGAAAAAATCAAAATACATCCGAGCATATTTTGCATTCTTATACTTGAGCATTGGTATTAGAATGTGGCCTTACACCACAAAACGACCGTTAAGTCATGGTAGTAATTTCTGAAATAGTCTATTTTGTTAAAATGTCTACTATCCGGAAGACAATCACGTATGAGTTGCGCTGGGACAGAGGTACATGTATGCTAAAACAGAAAAGCACAATTCACACTCTTACACTTGAGCATTGGTATTAGAATATGTGGCCTTACACCACCAAACGACCGAATTTTGCAGGGCTCTGTTTCGGTCAATTTTGATAAAAATGTTAATAAATGTGACCAGCTGTAGCGAAACCCTGCACTTGTCGGTAAAAATCAAAATGTTGATTTTCATACCATTAGAAAGGCCTCATCACAAGCTTTCATTTTATGCTTTTTTCAAACGAATTGGTCGATACTTTGAAAAGATATGATTGTTTCAATTTTACAATGATATGCCTTTTATGTTTGAGCTTAAAATGCACATTTCTCCAAAACATGAATTACCGAGAAGTGCAGGGTTTTTCTATAGCCGGTCACAAATAGTAAACCAATTGACTACGGGAACCGGGTGGGTTGTGTACAAATTATACAGAGATTTAACCCTAAAAAGACTGGGGGGGGGGGGCTGATTTAGCCCCCCCTCCTCTATTTTCGCGATTACTTCGCAACGCTTAAATATTTTACGGTGCCACTTCACGACTTTTTTCCTTAGAGTCTTGCGCAACTTTTGATACCAAATTTGCGACAACCGGGTGTACCGTTCCAAAGTTACGTGACCTTTTGTAAATGAGCGTCGGCCCGAAAATCGCTAAATTTTGTGATTTGTGTACAAATCCTATGGAAATTGACTTTTTCCTAGAATAGACAAAATCTTCATTATTTTTCATTCTGATCACTGCAATTATTTAATTTTGGGCTACAAATGGTTGAATAATGGTTAATATTTTATTCCATCGAAAAAATATATAACAAATATTTTAAAAATGCAAAAAATACGAAAAAAATGCAATTTTCGCATAATTAATTAGCTCTAATTAGCATATTATAATTAAAACAAAAAAATTAACTATGCAATATTGTATGGCTCATGGACATCTATCACCATGCCAAATTTGGAGTCGATTGGAGTTTCGATTGCCGAGAAAACTACAAAAAATACAACAACAAAAACATTTTTGCATAATTAATTAGCTCTAATTAGCATATTCTAATTAATTTGTTTTTTTTAACTACGCAATATTGTAGACCTTATGGACATCTATCACGATGCCAAATTTGGAGTCGATTGGAGTTTCGGTTGCCGAGATCTTAGGGGGGGGGGCCCTTTTAGCCCCCCCCCCCCCCCCAGTTTTTTTAAGGTTCAAAATAGCCCAGTCTTTTTAGGGTTAAGAATCTCGTAGTGAACGGGTTAAAGGGACTTTATAGTAACAATGTCCAAATCCTCAAAATCCCATTGGAATTCTAGCGGTTCTCTCATACCTTGTTGTGTTCGTATTAACAAAAAAAGCATGGGGCAGGTTTCGGTTTTTCTAATTTCCTTTTCGTTAAAAAGATATTTACGATTGAAGTTTTCAGATGTTAAACAATCCACTGGATCGTCGAAACCGTGTACAAAGTCAGTGCAATGAGTTCGTGAACATCACTTTGTATTTTTGCTCTTTATTCGGCCATATAACGTCCATTTAACTTGAAATTTTCACACAATACCCAGTGGACATATCAGGTAACAGCAATATACATTGAATTAAACCATTCATCACTTTTTGCACATGTCAACAAAGTTACTAGATCCCTTTAAAGGTATGGTGACAAGAAAACTGCCTCAAAATTGGGTTTTACTGTATCTAAGGTAGATTTTCATGAAGATTACTATTACAAACATATTTTCCTCGTGGGAAAACCCGGTAAAATAAAAAAATCAACTTGTAAATTCACTTTCGGAACCCCCGTAAAAAAAACTGAGTCCCGGGCGAACAAAAAATGACGTCATCTTTGTGACGTCACCTGCAGGCAATCGCAGTTTAGCTCGGTCATAGACGTACACGCTGAGTGCAATACTCACGTTGACACAGAGATATTATTTCCATTTGTTTCAATATTTGCAAACATTTGTTCAGGTTTATTTCATGGACGATATACACTCAGATGTGTAGCTGCATCCAGCAACAATTCATTTCTTAGCAATTCTTAAGCATTTTCAGTAAAACCTCAATTTACAAGCAAAAACGAGTTTGTTTTACAAGCAAGTCATAGGCTCTGCATGTAAACAATGCACATTCCTCCGCGTTGCGGTCTGCATGTGATGTCATGAATCGGGTGACACGTGCGCACATTCCCGCTCTGCTATAAATGACTTTTTTTAGGAGCATGGAACGCCGATGCGAAATAAAGCAAAAAAGTTGCATGAAATTTACCTTTTTTTCCCAACTTAAGGATTTCTTTGAAAAAAAGAGTGTGGTATATCAATAAAGGCACATATTTAAAGCTATAAACCTGAATCAAAGCCGGGATTTCCCCCCTCCTTTAAGATTAATTTGCTTATCCACATCCGGTAGAAGTTATACATATGGTAAATATAAAGTGAAGCTGTTGTGTACTTTAATTAGATATGAAATTAATTCTTATTTATTCATCTTTATGCATACTATTGCACTCTTATCTGTGTACTTTGACTTGCTTGTCTCTGTAAATGGCTAATAATGACTCTTAAAATTATTTGCACTTGGGTACTTGGCCTTATTTTTAAAATTTTTTATCTAGACATCTATCTAAACAGACATTAATTTGCTCATACATGTATATGAAATAAGGCTAACCTACAAAAACACAATAACCTATTCACACACACACACATCAACAATGTTTATGATTATTCATTTTTATATGCATACATGTACGTATACTGAATGTTTGTATGTTGATAAAATAAACAAAAACATTGAAGATCATACACTCCAAAATACACAAAATATTGATTGCTATTTTTTTCAACTTGAATTCAGTGACAGTAAAGACTAAAAAACATGGAAAATCATTCATCAGACAGATATGATAAACAAACTACTCTTCAGTTCATTTGATCTCTGTGCAGTCATGAGAAGAAACAAAGCGGCAATAATAATCATAAATAGAAAGAAATTATGATCAAGTACTTACTTGCCGTTCCACTTGCTCTCTGTGATGGTCATAAGAAGGAAATAAGCAGTGAGAATCTGCACAATTCTTTTTTCACCTTGCTTGCAGTGACCGTAAACAATTAACCAATTTATGCACCCCGAAATAGAAAGAAATTATGATAAATGGCTTACTTGTCTTTCCACTTGCTCTCTGTGACGGTCATGAGAAGGAAATAAGCAGTGAGAATCTGCACAATTCTTTTTTCACCTTGCTTGCAGTGACCGTAAACAATTAACCAATTTATGCACCCCGAAATAGAAAGAAATTATGATAAATGGCTTACTTGTCTTTCCACTTGCTCTCTGTGACGGTCATGAGAAGGAAATAAGCAGTGAGAATCTGCACAATTCTTTTTTCACCTTGCTTGCAGTGACCGTAAACAATTAACCAATTTATGCACCCCGAAATAGAAAGAAATTATGATAAATGGCTTACTTGTCTTTCCACTTGCTCTCTGTGACGGTCATGAGAAGGAAGAAAGCAGTGAGAATCTGCAGGATACTGTGAAAAATGAGGCCGAAGCGTGACATATGGAGCGTCCGAGGGTCCAACGACGAACTGGCATTGGCAAACGCACCTTTCACCTTTAAATTAAAACAAAAACCCAGCAGAGACATACTTAGGCCTTCAATTGAAAATTCAGAAGTTTGTTTGTTCGAGTCTCTTGTAGACCAATATAGAATTCAAATTAAAATCTTCACTTTAAGGAGGTGGTTGGTACAACCCGGCAATTTAGAAGTAATAGGTTATAAATTAAAAAATAGTACAGTTCAAGAAAACTTTCGATACAAATGATGTACGATATAAGAATGAATAAGGAAGAAGAATACAAGGATGAATCTCTGCTCCCATCCCTTGATCACATTCAACCGATTTCAAAACAATTTTGATGATCTTGATATATACCCATGCCAGAGATTGTTTATATACAAAGTCCTGTTAATGGTGTAATGAAGAGGCAAAATGAAACGAAAACCTAAAACCAATCTCATCGTTTCGTTTTGGCCAAATACAAATCATAATGTAGCAGTCACACCGCCAAACCGAATACAAACCGACACGAGACCGAATAATTCGGGGACGTTTCGGTGACGTTCGGGGTGCTAGCGGTTTGGTGTCGGAGTGGTATCGGAATTGTCGGTCTCTTTTGTTGTGACTGCTATTACCCCAGTTCGGGCTCTTGTCGGTGCCCGATAAAGTGGAAGTTCGGTCTGGTTTCGGTTTGGATTCGGTTTGGCGGTGTGACTGCTACGTTACAAATCATCTTCATGGCTGTAAAAGTAATTAATTGGGACTAGGATAATGCTACTCAAAACAATATGGTAAATTAAATCAATAATCCTTTCAGACTACCCGCTTAAAATCTTTCATAATTTGCCCTGTACTTTCCATCTGCTTACCTTGTTTATATACAAAGTCCTGTTAATGGCGTAATGAAGAGGCAAAATGAAACGAAAACCTAAAACCAATCTCATCGTTTTGTTTTGGCCAAATATAAATCATAAACAAATCATCTTCATAACCGTAAAAGTGATTAATTGGGACTTGGATAATACTACTCAAAACAATATACCGTAAACCGGGGTGAATTTGGTCGCCGGGGTGACTTTGGCCACTTTTTTAGATGAATGAATTTTCATCAAGCCTCACTTTTTAAAACACATTTCTTATTAATGCTAAATATATTACTCATTGCGGATATAGTATCGAAAATAATATCGCTAGTGACATTCGTTTGTCTCGCAATGTACATGTATGGTCAAGAAGAAAACACCCTTGCTTACCACAGATTTGTATCACTTGACGAAGTGTTGCAGCGGCACACGAAACGTCGTGATCTTTTAGATTCCTTGTTGACCATACATTGCGAGACAAACGAATATCACTAGCGATATTATTTTCGATACATTTCTTATGGTTATAAATATATTCTTATAGGGTAATGTATATAATCAGATATTAGTTCTAAAGAGTGAAAAGGGATGAAAATATAGCCTTCTCAAATAGTGGCCAAAGTCACCCCGGCAGCCAAAGTCACCCCGGTTTACGGTAGTAAATTAAATAAATAATCCTTTCAGACTACCAGCTTAAAATCTTTCATAATTTGCCCTATACTTTCCATCTGCTTACCTTGAAGAAGACCTCAACGCCATAGGCAAGGAAGAGGATGACCTCAATGATGATGAGGCAGGCGAAGATGCACTGCACGATCATGATCAGATTTTTTGGGTTAGGCACGAACTCAGAAGCGATGAACTGTGCGACTAGCATGCCGTACAGACACACATTGAAGGCCAGGAAATACACCAAGGATTTGGAAAGGGATCCGGGCCGCTCGTAGCTCTTGTTAGCAATGTGGAAGGCCTATTAAAAAAAAGTAAACATTGTATCATGAAAGAAAAACATATTTTATAGGTTAAACAAATACACATATTTAGAATCTGAGTTAACATATCATGATTCGAAAAGACAAGGAAAAAATGTCTATGCTCTCATCAGATGTTTACAGTTCAAACATAATACTCTTTACATAAACATGACACAAATCTGCCCCTAATATATCATACTTGTGGCGACTGATGGGATATAATATTGCAGAATGCAATATATTATAGGTAGAGAGGGTCTCCAAAAATACACTAAAATACTGATGAAAATAAAACGATAGAAAATTGGACCTGGCGTTTTCAATCGCAGCGGCCAATCACATGGTTCACGCATGCAGATAAGCCTTTATAGTGGCCAGCGATTTGAGCGCCGTTTTGCCGATATGCTAGGCGTGGCGGCCGGGGTGCTCATGGTGCTGCAAACGCTCACAAAAATATATTACAAGACCCTGGGTATACTTACGAGTTACGAGACGCATCTCACGCTCATAGAAAACAGTACTTCAACTTGATGGAAGTGCTTATAAATGAATATAGAATAAATTTAAGCCTCTATAATGTTTAATTATTATCATTTTTAGGCCTGGGCGTGAGATTTTCGAGGATCAGCGTGAGAGCGTGAGCAAGGGGTAAAATGCTTGTGTCTCGCGCTCAATGCATGAGAGTTGGCAACCCTGTAATCAAGTTAAAATTCTGTATAAATATATCTGGTCATAGAAAATAAATACATGTAGTACTTGAATTGTACAAATGAATATGATTATTATTCTCGTCTTCTAATTCCTTGTCATCTGTATAATGTATTAACCCTGTTTTCCTGCCAATTAAAGGCTCATTTCTATTTTAGTAAACATTCACAAAAATATCAAACAAAACCAATTACTACCATGACATATTTTCCCTGCTTTATTCGTCCGTTTGATTTACTTCAACTATAATCGTAAGAAATTGTATTCTGTTGCTTACATAAATAAAACAAATAAACAATCAAACAATAGGAATGAGAGTCTCTAAAGCCTATAAAGCATACCTCAGCCCAGAAGCATACACACAGAGTACAGCAGGAGAGGACGAAAGGGTAGTACATGTTGAGCAGATTGGCCGCCCAGTGATGTGGAATGTATTTCTAGAAGGGGAAAAAGGAGAAAACAATTAAAGGACAATAAATAACTATTATAAATCTACTAGTCGGATGCCAGTTGGGGCCGATTCAACACGATAAATCGGATCAGACCGACCGGACCCAACTCTAGCCTGATTGAAACCAGTCGGATCGGGTCGAGTCGGCTCTGTCTGCAGAGGGCTTTAGACTACATTTCAGATCAATGTTTCTGTAGACTATTGTTTCTGTTATCAATGTTAAACAAAATTCCTAAACTTCATTTAAAGTGAAACCAGTAAAGTGTCCACATTTCTCTTCTACTGTGTTGTTTGGCTTATGGTAAGAGAAGAATAAAATAGGGTTAGATTTGTTAAAATGCCCCTTTAGTATGACGATATCTATCATTCATAATCATTCAGCTCAAAAGCGTTAATGAACGGTAATAAACCTCATACTCGTTATACAGTAATTTGTTGCAAAAGGTGACGCAAATTTTCGCTTTTTTAAACGGGAAAGCAGTGTTCTTTTTCAATGAAACTTTCACACATCATTCGGACATATCTTACAATGATTTTGGTACAGGATTGAAGACTCAAATGTCATTTTGGGCAATATCTGACACAGGTGCACCTTTATTATTTTGTCTCAAAGTGGCCTGGCAATTCAAATTAATTACTATCTCAATCAAATGTTCTTTTGGGGCAATATTCCAGCCAGAGTTTGTAGAAAAAATAATTACAAATAACAGAAAATGACATGTTTCTACTAGTTTAAAAGCCTTCTGAGACTTGCTTCTTACCCCATCCCATAAAATGTGAAATTTCAGGGATGTAGCCAAATGACATCATTGCAAGCAGAAGCTGCATTCATCTGCAAAGACAAATCCTAACTTCCGCCTGCAATGACATTACACACATTTTGTGTAATGTTAATTTCATTATTGTGAAGGAAAGTCCAAGACTTTGAAAATTACTTCAGCCGAGTTTTACCATGATTGTAAAGTACAGCCTATGGAATGACAATATGTTTCTACTAGTTTTAAAGCCTTTGGAGACTTGCTAAGCCCCACCCCAATGTGAAATTTTGGGGATGTCACCAAATGACATCATTGCAAGCAGAAGATGCATTCATCTGCAAAGACAAATCCTAACTTCAGTCTGCAATGACATTACACGCATTTTGTGTAATGTAATTTCATTATTGTGTAGGGGCCATTCTCTACAGTACCAACAGCAACACACAAACTCTGCATGTGAGGCGTTCGCAAATTCATTTTTCGTCCGTACAACCACTGAATGGAATAAGCTACTTCAATCTACAGTAAACCAGCCCTCACTTCATACATTCCAGAATGCGCTTGCTATGGACCCTTCTGTCCTTAGGGGCTAACCACTCTCTCGGACCCACCTCCAGTTAAAACTCCTATGGAGTATTTTGGAGGATTAAACTACCAAGTACCAAGAAAGTCCAAGACTTTGAAAATTACTTCAGCCGAGTTTTTACCATGATTGTAAAGTACAGCCCACGACTGAAAGTAGCCAGTATAACCATGACGTAGAGGGTTTTCTGGGTGGTGATACGGCATGCTACAGATACTGACGAGGTCTTTGATCGCTGTATCTCAGATCTAATGCACAGAGTCTTGAAGAAAACAAACAAACAAAATAATAAAAGATAATTTAAATTTGGCACATGTACTGGCAAACCTGTCTACAGAATCCAACCTGCCTATAGTGACTACCGTAAACTTGGGTGACTTTGGCCGCCAGGGTGACTTTTGCCACTGTTTGAGAAGGATTTATTTTCATCAAGTCTCACTCTTTAGAACTAATTTCTGTTTCTATACATTACCCTATAGGAATAAAAAGTGAGGATTTATGAAAATACATTCATCTAAAATACATGTAGTGGCAAAAGTCACCCCGGCGGCCAAAGTCACCCCCGTTTACGGTACTAAAAGTGATAATCTGCAGAGTAAAACAATGTTATGGAACCTGTCTATAGAGGTCACCTGTCTACAGTACACTAAAGTCTTATTACCAGTTTAACCCCTTTTCTTGTGGCCCAGGAGGATTAAGTCTAAACAAGATTTCTAAAATGTTAGTGGCCCAAAACATCACAAAATTAATATAATTTCTTGTTCGCCTTAACGAAAGAAGTACTGTAATTATATTATAACTTATTTGAAAAAAATAAAATAAACTGTTTTAAAATAAAGTATATATGAAAGAAGCACTGTCATTAGTGATTTTACTATTTATGACAGATTAAAATGTTCACATACTAATTACTACTTCTCCCAGGCATTATCTCTTACTATAGAACAATTACCGTAACTCTTTTCACCCTGAAAATTTCCAAAGATTAGTTTTGCTTTTAAAACTAATCACTAATATGCTCAAGTGCCCAATACATTTAAACGTATGATTGAATACATTAATTGAAGTTTCAAATTACTGATCATACCAATCAAAATTGACTTATTATGGCAATAAAGAAACAAGGAAGTTACAAATGTTACACCATTTCATGTTTTTTTAACGAAATGGTCAAAAGGAAAGGTTTTGTGCAATAGTGGCAATTTAATCATCATCTTCAAACTGTTAACGTATCCCATCAAAATGATTGTTTATTATTTTTTATGTAAGCCCTTAAATTCAATAGTCTCATGTTGTTTCTCTTTTTGTTGGCAACTTTCACATAAAAGGGGAGCAGTTTCTATCATGCAATATTAATAGACGTGACATAATTTGACCAATTCAAAAGAAACAATCAAGACATTAAACATGAAATTATGTAGTTATACTTGCAAAGAAAAATTATTAGATTTTTCATCTAAAGAGTATTAACACTGCTCCAAAAAGTACTTGGGTGGAGAATGCGAGCAAGCGAGGGGAGGAAGGGGGAGGGGGGCATAATGGAGAATGCGAGCAAGAGAGGGGAGGAGGGGGGGGGGGCATAATGGAGAATGCTAGTCTGGGGGAAGTCAAGCAATTACTACAGGACCTTATCTCCCAGAATACCTTATTCTGAAATAAATACTTGTGATAACTGTTAACACTGTACAGCTTATTTGTGATTGACATCTTTACAAAGTCATGGTAAAACAGAGCAAATAAACATCGCATCAAACCAGTATCTTGAAAATTGGGTTATTATAAAATTCATAATACGTCTGGTCCAAAGGTGGATTTGATCTAACATTGCATAATTACTATTTTGGTTTACACAGTATGTAATAGGGCTCTGTGTATGTGGTGTGTGAGCTGTCGGGGCTGTAGTCATGTTCACAAGTTCCAAGTCCTGAGTCCCCAACTAAATAGCATGTTCCCATTTGTGACTCGAGTCCGGATTTGACTACAGCACTGTTATGTTTTGTATATTTTCAAACAAGTTATCAATTATTTTTCTTCATGTTGCCAAGCACCACCTCCTAAAAAACTCTTCAGATACTTATAGTCCATGACGTCAGTGTGACATTTATAAATGAAATGTCGTTGGCACAAAACCAAAATGGTAAAATGGAAATGTTTTGTGCAGTAATAGCTATTTTTATCTTCATCTTTAAATTACCTTACCAAGAAACACTTCACAGATCAATAAAAACTGTATATACATGTATATGGCACGCCATTAACACATAAAAAGCATTTATGTGGTGATAAAACATCAAGGATAGATTCAGACAATGAGAAAGTGGGTGGCAAGCAAAAAAAAAGTTTTAATTAACTTATGATGGGGAAAAATGTGTCAACAAATGAAAAGCAAGATATTAGGACTTAAAGGAGAATTCCGGACGAGTTTTTAAAAAGTACAGTATATTGGAAATAAATCTATGGATGTGCTTGAATATTTTCAGGATTTGACTCTCTTTGGTTGATTTCTAAGAGATTTTTCTAATGTCATTAACTCTGAGGAAATAATTAAATTTACTGCACACAATCATGAGACCCTTACGTAGCACCCTCACTTTGCTCAATTTCTTGAGTAGGCTTGAATCCGGTGCCACTGCATTGTGATCACTGCATGTGTCATTCATAATAGCCGGCCATGCAGAACCAGGAAATTCAATAACCATGTCTATTCAAATTCCAATGAAAGCCCAACGTGTTACAATTTCGGGCAGGCAAGTATTTTCAAACGGTTCAACAATGCAGTAATGCTCAAAGGCACGGTTGAGTGGCGCATCGTGGACTAAACTACATGATCGAGCATTGTATTGGTCCGATCAAAAGAACACATTCGCTGCAGTGTAAAAACATAGATAGGCGCATAGTGAGGGTCGCACGTCACAAATTGGTGCATTGTGGGATAGAACAAGCTCGCGAGCGAATTTGTGTCATTAGAATTTCAAAGCCAATTATAAGAACCCACAATCATACTTTTTTCACACAAAATTGTGTTTATTGACCTAGAATATCTGTCTTTCAATCATTAGAAGCTTGAAATCGTGTGGAAGTCCACTTTAATAGGGTAATAACAATTTCATTTTGTTGCCCATCAGAAGGCATAAAGCACTCCTTTAATTGTTTTGCTTTCATCTGTTTTAGACTCTTTGTGACTTTTGAGCACTCAATTTGCTATTTGGTTGACTAAATTGTCCTCAAACCAACTTTCATTTTTAATAACAGGACTCATTAAACTTATTCCTGATTTGGCCCGATAATACAAACAAATCTATTTTACAGTGGGCAATCAAAGTAATTCATTAAATAAGTAAAATTGTTCAAGCAAAAATAACTCAGAGCTTTCACACTACTCTTCTACCTTGTCGTTTGGCCTGTGGTGAGAGAAAAGTGAAATGGGTCTTGATTTTTTTAAAATTTAAAATTTACAATGTGTATTTACAATTCAGATTAATAACAAATGATATTTGATTGATCGACAAAATGAAGCTAACAAATCGCAAAATGCTAATAGAGTCCTGCTAAATTAGTCCTGGTTCTCTCATGAATTTTAACTTCTCACCCGTTCTCTACATAGTCTGAACTCTTCGCTATTCGCTTGTGTGACGAAGCAACTGGCCTAGACTACCATTGCAATAGCTATGGTGCTAGCGCTATTAAGCGAACGCGTACCATGCCCTGTGCATAGATGCCAACCTCTTGACACAAAAAACAGACTGAACAGCCTAAAAAATAGATTTTGGAGAGAAAAAGCAGATTTTCACGAAAACTCGACACTACCACTGGCCCGTTGGCCCCGGGCCTGTAAAATGTCAGGAAAATGTTTTACTGGTAAGAACGGGCAAGCAAAATGTTTGCTGTTTCATTGACATTTAATGAGCAGCCAACCTCGAGGTAAAAAAAAATCATATTTTTTTTGCGAAGCCAATTTGTGCAACAAGAATACTCTATATGTTTGCGTTAATATAAAAGTTGGTTCAGTCGATCACACAACGTTTATGAGTTTGTTTTGTTTCTTTGTGATATATTTAAAATACCTAACTTTAGAAATAGTTTATCAGGGTTCAACGTAGTTCTTGTTGCCATTTTCTGACCGTTACGATAAAATCGTACTAGTTGGCATCTCTGCCTGTGTTATCTATAGTTATCAAGGATCTTGCACGCATCGATGCCAAAATGAGAAGTATAAAGTAAGAAATTACCGACCTGCACTACCGAGTGGCCACCGAGTGGCCCATGTATGTTGTGCGGCTGGTTTCTAGCCGGTTTGCTCCAACACGGTACAAACACCTTAGAGTTCCGACTCGTTATAAGGGTGGATAGTATGACATCATAATATTAAAGGACATCCCATAACGAGGTGGATTTTTCTGACTAATCAAGGTTAGCCCCGATAATGATAAATTACACAAACAAAAATATTTTTTCCCATTGAATAAAGAGGATTCTATCAACTTATTTACACTATTTCTACACAAATTGAAATTGCATCTATCACAACTTTCACAATTTCTTAATACAAATGATTGTATTATCTATTAATTGATCATGATCGATTCATTAATCATATATATGAATAATCATAATTGTTTTTAAGGGGTCCTGATTAATCGTATAGACTTACCAGCTGGGCAATGGCTATAAAACACAGCAGGTAGAAGACGGTGCCAAAGGCTATGAAGTATGCATTGTTGTATTCCTCACAGTCTCCACCTTGGTAATGTACCTGAAACATATAAACATACAAAAATACCAAAATCAATACCAAATATCAAGATGCCAAACACAAATTACTGTTCCCGAAAAGACAACAACAAAAAGCAACACAGCAGGTACAATGTAGAAGACAATTCCAAAGGCTACGAAGTATGCATTGTTGTATTCTTCACAGTACCCACCTTGGTAATGTACCTGATACATATAATAATACAAAAATAAATGCCAAACACAAATTACTGTTCCAGAAAAGAAAATGTTTTCCTCTGTTAACATAAGAACTACATGTACGTAGTACTTTATTGTGAATTACAAATTTGTGCATTATTTACCCTTGCTTTACCTCACAATCTTTTTTGAAGCATCCTCTAAGCTTTACCTTTACTATTCCTTTTATATATCAAATTCCAACATAAAGGAAACTGACCAGAAATATATTGAAAATGAAAATGAGCAAATAAAATGAGCTTCATCGGGGATCGAACCAGAGACCTCCAGATTGCCAGACCTGTGCTCATCCAGTGAGTTTGCTCATTTTATTAAGTGATTTGCTTTGATATCTTGTTAAAGGGATGCCTGTAAAGTGTCTAACTCCATGAAAATTACTTGGAGCTTCCTCGTTTCTCTTCTACCGTGCTGTTTAGCTTATGGTAAGAGAAGAATAAAATAGGGTTAGATTTTTCAAATGCCCCTTTAGTATGACGATATCTATCATTCAGCTCAAGAGCGCCGTTAATGAACGGTCATAAACCTCATACAGTAATTCTTTGTAAAAGCCGACACATATTTTCGCTTTTTTAACCAGGAAAGCAGTGTTCTTTTTCAATGAAACTTTTATACATCATTCGGACATATCTTACAATGATTTTGGTACAGGATTGAAGTCTCAAATGTCATTTTGGCAATATCTGACACTTCAACAGGTGCACCTTTAACCTTTTTATATAATATTGTAGAAAAATATTACAAAATTTCTTATGCCTCCAATTCATATCAATTACACATATAGTAAGCTAATATTTGAAAAATGTTCTTCATGACAAATTAGAACACCAAATTCATACTCTTTTTCAGACTGCGAATTGTTTAATTTCTGTATCTACATTTTTTACAATACACATTCATAGAAAATAAACTGCATGTTTTTCCTCCTTAAAAATTCAAATCTTCATTCTCTCTGCATATCTCTGCTGACAAAATACATCCAAATTCTTTACTTGCATGTTTTTTTTCCTTCATGTTTATCATTTATATCTTCAAACTCTTTGGCCCGTATTCACAAAGGAGGTTTGTACAAACCCCGGTTCAAACCGCAGTTTACATCTATGGAATGCCAATTGTAAACTGATGGAGAGAGAATGTAAATTCCTTACTTGTTAACAATGTTGATGGTACACATTCTCTCTCCATCAGTTTACAATTGGCATTCCATAGATGTAAACCGCGGTTTGAACTTGTACAAACCTCCTTTGTGAATACGGGCCTTTATTTCTAATGACAAATTTCTTTACTTACAGTACACACGCAAGTTCCATTCGTGCACTCTCCATGGCCTGAGCAGTTGGCAAGACAAGAGTTGTCGTTGTAGAAGTTGAAAGACGCCATGATGGCTGTTGCTAGGGTGATGTTCCACATGTTGCCGCCACAACAAAGTTGTAGTCAAAGTTTTTTATTTGGCGATTCTTCTCAAACATGTTTGTTCTTGCTTCTTTTCAGTGCCATCGAAGTGAGCTTTTTTTAAACTCTGAATTTTGTCCATTTCCATGCAAACGGCTTCCAGTCCTGGAGAGTCAAGATACAATGTAATAAAGTAGTCTTTATTTACAGGTGGTCGCTAGAGCAGGTTCGACTGTAGTAAAGTGCTCGCCCAGATAACCCCCTCAGAGAAAACTTTGTATTGCTTATTAAAGCATATTATCAGATCTAAAATAAAGATGGAACTGTTGAAGCCAAGTGTGGTTTGATGAATATGGGCCCATCCCAGGGCCAGGGCTCAGTGAAATTTGGGCTCCATGATGACACAAGGACTGTACTGCCCTAATCTGATAAAAAGGAAGCTACTGACAATTTTATGGATAGTATTTTTACTTGTTTTGGGGTAATTAAGATATGCTCAACACGATGGTGAACAAATTAAAGTCACCCGACAATTCATTCATGAGAAATGAATAGGTCAAAAGGAAGAAACTGCACAAATATCATCATAAAAATCCTCATTTACAAGAAAACTACCAATTGTCAGTTGCTTCCTTTTGTCAGATATCAACGGGCACACTGAAAAGAAGAACCACTCCAGAGCAAAACCTTGATGAATGAAATAGATCCAAGAGATGAGATATTCCAACAAAGAGAAACAAAATACAGGACGAATCAGTCACCTGATGTCCAGACAAAAGGACTCCACTCCTGATCTCATCTCATTCACACTCATAATTAGAATGTAGGCTTACAGTGCAATGTTGTTTGAATCATATCATGGTTTTATCTTTACCAACCGACGACTGTCGAGGATGACTAGATATTCTGCACAAACCATATACTCACCGAGTCACCTCCACAAGAAATGAAGATATTTCAGATGCTGTCCTAATCAATGGGGTGTTTAATTTCACTGAGCTGCTTTGTAATTGGACAATGTTCTAATCAAAGTTTCTTGAATAGGAGCCAATTTTTGTTCATCCCAAGATATGGGGATAGCCACTGACCAAATGCTAACTGCAAACTTTTTTGCATTTTGTGTTGTGTACCATGTTAAAGTTTGTTAACCCCCATTGATTAGGACGGCATCTGAAATATCTACAGTCTGGTGATGGTGAGTGCGGAATGCATTAACACTCAAATCTAGTTTTCTTCAACATCCAATAAGTTAAAAGAAAGTATTAACTCTGATGTTGTAATCAAGGCGACCATAACAAAAATTAGACAAAATGAAAAGTGCACCTTGATTAAAACATCAGAGTTAATAACCTCTTTAACTTATTGGCTGCTGAGGATGACTAGATTTTAGTATTATTGTACATTTTTCTGCGCACACCATACTCACCAGCACAAGGAATCTAGATATTTAGATGGCGTCCTAATCAATGGGGGTTAACAAACTTACACGATACACAACGTAAAATGCAAAAAAAGACAAGTTTGCGGTTTGCAGTTAGCATGTGGTCAGTGGCTATTCCCATATCTTGGGATGAAGACAACAAAAATTGGCTCACTATTCAAGAAACTGTGATTAAAAAATTGTCCAACTACAAAGTAGCTTCAATAAAACGCCCCCTAAAAAAGTTATTACCTTCGGTAGTTAAAGGTGATCTCAAGTACGGTTATACTTTTACTTTTGATTTTGATTTTGTCTAATATTTTGTAAGATCTGCACCTTGATTACAACATCCGAGTTAATACTTTCTTTTAACTTATTGACTGTCGAGGATAGATTTTAGTGTTAATGCATTCTGCACATACTCACTTCCACAAGAAATTTAGATATTTTAGATGCTGTCCTAATCAATGGGGTTAACAAACTTTCACGGTACACAACATAATTGCATACAAAGTCAAAAAGTTTGCGGTTTGAATTTGGTCAGTGGCTATCCCCATATCTTGTGATGAACAAAAAAGTTGGCTCCTATTCAAGAAACTTTGATTAAAACATTGTCCAATTACAAAGTAGCTTTAAATAAAACACCCCTGAAAGTCATTACCTTCTGTAGTTAAAGGTAATCTCTTTTGGGGTTGACTAGATTTTAGTGTTAATGCATTCTGCACACACCATACTCACCATCACCAGAAATTTAGATATTTCAGATGCTGTCCTAATCAATGGGGGGTTAACAAACTTTCATGGTACACAACATAAAATGCATAAAAAGTCAAAAAGTTTGCGGTTTGAATTTGGTCAGTGGCTATCCCCATATCTTGGGATGAAGTGAAACAAATTGGCTCCTATTCAAGAAACTTTGATTAAAACATTGTCTAATTACAAAGTAGCTTTAAATTAAGCACCCCCTACAAAAGTTATTACCTTCTGTAGTTAAAGGTGATCTCAAGTACGGTTATACTTTTACTTTTACTTTTGATTTTGTCTAATATTTTGTATGTGCACCTTGATTACAACATCCGAGTTAATACTTTCTTTTAACTTATTGACCGTCGAGGATAGATTTTAGTGTTAATGCATTCTGCACAGACCATATACTCACCTCCACAAGAAATTTTGATATTTTAGATGCTGTCCTAATCAATGGGGGGTTAACAAACTTTCACGGTACACAACATAAAATGCATACAAAGTCAAAAAGTTTGTGGTTTGAATTTGGTCAGTGGCTATCCCCATATCTTGTGATGAACAAAAAAGTTGGCTCCTATTCAAGAAACTTTGATTAAAACATTGTCCAATTACAAAGTAGCTTTAAATAAAACACCCCTGAAAGTCATTACCTTCTGTAGTTAAAGGTAATCTCTTTTGGGGTTCATACCCCCCCCCCCCCCCCCCCCCCCCCCACCCTCCCCTGGCTACGGGCCTGTTACTATATATATGCTCCTTATGTAGCTTTATTGATTTGTTTATTTGATTCTGATCAATAAAATATTGAAAAAAGAAAGAAATAGATTAAAATAAATGTTGGTTAAACAAACACTTGATCAACCTGTATCCGAATTAGAACCACATGACCTCATCACGTCCCATTTGTAACTATTGATATTTAAACTAGTTTAGCGGCAAACAAGAAATTTGTTGGGTTCAACAAACTATGTATAGGTTAACCCACAGCATACATAACATGGTGTACCATGTATGAACTGTATGGTCAGTGGCTATTCCCATATGTTGGGATGAAACCAAAAAAAATTGGCTCCTTTTCAAGAAACTGTGATTAAAACATTGTCCAACTACAAAGCAGCTTGAAATCAAACACCCCTGAAAGTTATTACCTTCTGTAGTGAAAGGTTATCGCAAGTACTGTTGTACTTTTACCTTTTATTTTGTCTAATTTGTACTTTTTATTTTGTCTAATTTCTAACCTTGATTACAACATCAGAGTTAATACTACAAGTTGTTTGGCATAACAATGGCTTTCACGAAATAGTAAGTAATATAAACAAATCTGTATGTATATTATTTAGTTTTAAAAATCATTATTATTTTATTTTTTATTTTTTGGAACCATGACAGTTCCATATATCCACATCTATGTGCGCATAGTCAACTTATTGGGTAACCACAATATTTGATTATCAGAATGCTTTGCTGTTCCCTGACAAAAGGACTAGAAAAAATAAGTGTAATTATGCAGTGTTTATGCATACTTAAGCTTTTCATGCAGAATGAGCGTTTAAACAAAAGTTTTGTTAATTACATAATGGCCATTGTTTGACAATCTATACCTAGTAGGTGCAGACTGAGACTAGGGTAGTTAGGAATGGACCTTCAGAGTAATAAGTATGTAGTTTCACAAGGTTAAAGTGTTCTGAAAGAGCCTGATGATGGTTTTAAAGGTGCACCTGTAAAGTGTCAGATATTGCCCAAAATGACATTTGAGACTTCAATCCTATACCAAAATCATTGAATGATGTGTGAAAGTTTCATTGAAAAAAAACACTGCTTTCCTGGTTAAAAAAGCAAAAATTTGCGTCAGCTTTTACAACTAATTACAGTATGACGTTTATGACCGTTTATAAACGCTCTTGAGCTGAATGATTATCAATGATAGATATCATCATACTAAAGGGGCATTTGAAAAAATCTAACCCTATTTTATTATTCTCTTACCATAAGCCGAACAACACGGTAGAAGAGAAATGTGGAAGCTCAAAGTAATTTTTGTGGAGTTAGGACACTTTACAGGTGCACCTTTAATCACAGGGTAAACAGTTTGTGGATTTGCCTTTTGACTAGAAAATAGTTCCTTGCCCTGCAATGCGTGGAAACTTGGCTCCTATTCAATAACATTTGTGACCGGCTATAGCAAAACCCAGCACTTGTCTGTAATTCATGTTTTGAAGCAATGAGCATTTTAAGTTTGCATAATGTGTGTAAAAGACCTATGATTGTAAAATTTAAACAATCATATCTTCGCCAATTATCTACCAATTTGTTAGAACAAAGCCAGGGAATAATTTACCTCCTCAAATTTGATTAGCACTTTTAATCTATGGATAAAGATTTCAAATGAAATTCTGTACACTTCTATGGTAGAAAACTGCTATACAAAAGATATTTTGTATAGCAGTCATATTAAAAATGCATAGCAAATTGCGATGCGATACCAGGAAAATTATTCCCTGAAAGCATCAAATGAAAGCTTGTGATGTGGCCTTTCTAATGATATGAACATCTACATATTTTCAGTTTTACCGACAAGTGCAGGGTTTTGCTATAGCGGGTCACATTTGGTAACGAGCCCTGAGCAAATATTTGCCCCCCCCCCCCCCCCCCAAAAAAAAGCTGGGAGAACAAATTAATAATCGATACAAATTTCATATATAACTTTATAAAAGTTTAAGAAAATGTAAATTCATCTAGCATTTTTGTTTGATCATTCCTACTCCTTAGAAACAGTCCAAACCTCAAGAAAACATTATTCTATATCATATGGAATATCATAAAGGTGGTCTCTATGCCAACACATGATTGACTGTACTCGAACGTAGATCAGTGAAATATATTGTACGATATGCTCGTACATTTATCAGAAATAGATTTAATCATGTGTCTTTTATGCTGTAACGTGCTGAAATGCTTACCGAAGCTTTATCTAATCTTTTATTATGAAACAGGCACCTCTTTCATAAATAGGTGTCAACTGAACGTTTTATGATGTTATGTATATATGTTAATGTTTACTTAGTATTTGCGTGTTTTATGCTGTTGTTTTTTTAAGGCACCCTGCCATTGATAACATATTAAAATGTTTTTGTTATATTTTTCATTGACCTGGGTTATTGTACCTTCTTTGATTTGATACATAAAGATGACTAATATACTTGGTCTTATCATACACCATTTGTATTGGATTGTTTGATTGTTGATATGATTCTGATCAACAAAAATTGAAAAAAAATAATAGATTTAAAGGGATCTAGTAACTTTGTTGGCGTGTGCAAAAAGTGATGAATGGTTGGTATAATGTGTAGTTGTGTGATCTGATATGTCCTCTGAGTATTGTGTGAAAATTTCATGTTAAATGGATGTTATTAGGCCAAGTGGTATTTGCTAACTCATTGCATTGACTTTGTACACAGTTACGACTATCCAGTGGATAGTTAAAAATCTGAACACTTCAATCTTAAATATCTTTCTAACGGAAGGGAAATTAAAAAAACAAAAACCTGTTCCATGCTTCTATTGGTAATATGAATACAACAAGTTATGGGAGAACCACTGGATTTCTAATGAAGTTTTGTGGATTTGGACAATGTTAGTAGATATCCCTTTAAATATATGTTGGTTAAACACACACTTGATCAACCTGTATCCGACTTAAAACCACATGACCTCATCACGTCCCATTTCGAATTCTAGATTAGCGGGCAACAAGGAATTTGTTCGGTTCAACAAACTTTGTACAGCTTGCTCTGTATAGATTAACCCATAGCATACAGAACAGCATACAGTTACATACATGTATGTACCATGTATGAACTTTAATATGGGAAAGACATCATTGTTGTGGATCAAACAGACAGTGGCAAACAATACAGTACCATACACCAAGCAGATTTTTAGTCGTACATAGCGGGGTCGTCAAACTTTGTTTTTCTTTTCTTTACTATATCTACAGAGGGGTTGACAAACTTTTTATTGATATTCCAATCCCAAACATCCCTCCCTTTGCCCCAGTTACACTGTAACTGATTGAGTGAGTTCACTTTAACCACTTGCCTCCGGGGAAACTAGCGGGCTATGCATACTGTGCAAAGTCTATAGATGGGGATTCCAGAATCTCAAGGGGAATGGGTTTATCGTTTAGAAATCCAAATTAATAATTAAACCACGCAATTTAATGTGTTTGGAGCAAATGTCATGTGCACTTTGGACCAACCTGATTTATACATGCTTGCTTGCTTTGTTTAAACTGGAGTTTTCTGGAATAAGTGTCTCCTCCCTAGATCTAAATGATAGCAATTCGCACTAATTACGTAATTGATGCAAAAGGGGAAAAAATGGAATTGATTATGTCACAGCTCTGATGTATTTTTCACTGCATTTTATAAATAAAGATCTATGACCTATTTATGTTTTTTTTTCTGGTTGAATTTAGCCCGACATGGTACTGTAAACAAAGGAAATATATTTTTGGGAGACCACAAAATTTTTTCAGTATACATGTACGTATGTATATCCAAGATGGCCGCTTTTGATTTTTAATACACAGGCTAGGATGCGACACGTTCTTCTGTAGAGTACAATTTATCAAAGATGATCTCTACTGACTTTGAAATACTAGAATAACAAGCAGGAACATTTTAATCACAATTATTTCAGCTTCTTAAAAACGGATTATAATTCTCAAAACAAATGAAAAAGGGGCGTGTGATATCCTGGCCTTGGAGAAGCCAAGTGTGGTAATCTCACATTCCAGAATTTCAACATTTCAAATTCCAAAATGAAATTGTCCCAAGATTGGAGTGAACAAAGCTAGGTTATCACAGACCAGCTCTATTTTTTTCTAATTGTCAGCACAGTCAACGGTTAGTATCACCAGATGTAGTACATTGTAATATCATGGAAACTTAGGATTACATGCTAATAAACAATTGTAAAGCATTTACATACAGTGATACACCATAACAAAAATAAATAGTACTAGAAAATAAACTTAAACTCCTATGACATTCTAATTGAAGGACGAGGAGAACACAGTCAATTGTTGCCTTACTGAAGCTCTTTCATTAGTCTTGGGCCTACATGTAATTTGTGATTTTTTTTCCTTCTTCTTCAAATCAGTCAAGAAATAAGTTACAACTACTGGGCTGAATTGTTGTTTTTTTTTGGGAGGGGGGGGGGGGGAATACATAAATTGTGATATCTTACATTATATTCCACATACTAAGAATCTTGCTCTACGATTGGTCAAAAGTTAATCACGTGATGAAATATAGTTTCGCCCATCATTGATGGGAGAAGAAAAGTTCGTTACACTGTGTAGATATTTTTGGTGTAAGTGCGTTGCACTCACTAGATAGTCGGTAAAAGTGTGTTGCACTGTGTAGATATTCAATTGTTCGTGCGCAAGTATACGCGTGCGCGCGTTGGTGCGCAGAAAGGTAGCACGCCGATGCGCAACGTTTGCGCGCGGCTACGCTTAATAGACAATGGTATAAGTGTCTTTGACTTTTAATCATAAATCTTGTTCATGTGCAGGATTGACAAAATTAAAATAAAAGACTATCAATTGCTCAATATTCCAAACTTTTTAGCCCTTTGTGTTAGTTATAGGTCGTTTGTGATCAAAATAATTGATGGGGAATATAAAGCAAATAATCACCTTTTGGTTTCAGGCGATGGCAAACTATCACTTCCTCGGCGATCTGAATGTATACGCTATCTTTCCTCAGCCCAGATCGCCTCGGAAGTGATAGTTTGTGCCATCACCTTAACCAACGGTAATTATTTGCTTACTATTACTGCCCCCTGCCATTTGACTGTCGTTACATTACAGAGCGATTTCCTTGGATATTTTGTTCATGAAATAACAAATTTAAATTAAATTGCTTTAAAAAAATAAATACAATTTCAAAATAATATTCTTAAATAGGTAGTATGATTGAATTTAGATACTGAGTCACATGTTTTTTTTAATACTTTAGCAAGTCATTATGTCAACCTCCGTTAAAATGTAACAAAAAATCCTTGTTTATTTTCCTTTTTTATTTTAGGTACAAAATATATACATTTGATCAATCATTCTGTCCATTTCAGTCAAGTTGTTTTAAAAACAGTCACAAATGTCCTATTCCTTTAACATTTTTTGCTCTAATATTTAATGATCACTTCTCTAATTTCTTCTATACATTTCTTCTTTCTTTTTTGTTCTTTTTTTATTAGGGGGGGGGGGGGTCCCTTTTAATTGTTTATAGAGTGTAGAGCCATAGGATATTGGGACATTACTGATTTTGTGCAGTTTAACTGCAAGTGTACATGTATTTAGAGTACAAAGAATCCCTAATAAGGCTTTTTATAAATGTTACGTCAAATTTGGAATTAGGAACAGAATGAGACAAATAATTGGTACCAACTTGATCAAAAACAGAGCGGTCTGTCAGAAATAATTAAGTTATAAATGATCATTTGTTCAAAATGGACAGTGACTAAAATTACTAGTGTTGTTTCCGAGGCCGGCTCAGCCGAGACCGAGACGAGACCGAGACATGACTATCCGAGACCGAGCCAAGCCATTCCGAGACAGAGACCGAAACATTACTATCCGAGACCAAGACCGCTATATAAATGTACATTTTTTTTTTTTTTTTTTTTACCTGTTGAACATATATGCTGACCCTTTTTTGTGTCTTTTTTTAGACCTTTTAATTGGTAAGTTAGTATTAGGGGCATGTTTTTTTTCTGGATTCTCCCCCTGAATTTTTTAGAAATGTATGTGGAAAACTGAATAATTGAAATAGTGCTGTTAGGTAAAGAAAAAATCCCGTCTCATTCTCGGATCGGTAGAATTCAAAAGTGATAACGGGATCTCGGATCGTCTCGGATCCCGGGAAAAAATATTGGAAATTGCTCTGAAAAAATGCAGCGTTGTAGACTTATCTTTCTTGTTTTATATGCCAATAATATTAACAATATTGACACTTTGATGCATTACATATCAATCTTGACCGAAAAATAGTTACAGACTATTCAGAATTAACTCAGTTTTGCAAGAAAAGTATTTTTTCCGAAGTAAATTGGACCTAGAAATCAATCGTTTGTTCAGTATCGCACCACACTTTCGCGCCGAAAGTCCCGGGGAGACATTCAATGGATATCTGTATAACCACACTGGTGAGCCATTACATTAAAAAAAGGCTCTAAATTTGTAATTTGGTTATTTACACCATATATTTAAAAAATTTGGTAGTCTACTTACATGATTGCATGGCGTTTGAAAGCTGAACAGAAAAAAAAAAGCCCCAAAACAATGAAAAAAACTGCGCAAAATATCGGTAAATTTCGATCGCAGCGGCGGTGCTAGCCGGGTAACTGAAGTTAGCATAGCACTCAATCGTCTCGCGATATCGATATCGCGCGCGCTGCGAGGTACCAAAAACTTGCTGCTAACTTCAACCTTCGATTTCAGCGGCCGATTTCAGCTTACCTCCCGAACATTCTTTGTAAATTTACCGATATTCAACAGAGTTTTTTCATTGTTTTGGGGCTCATTTTTGTTTCTGTTAAGCTTTCAATGGCCATGCCATCATGTAAGTAGACTACCAAATTGTTTAGAAATGGTGTAAATCACCAAAATACAAATTTAGAGCCTTTTTTTTTATGAACTGGCTCACAAACGCGATCCATCCAATTCCAATACGCAATGTCGCCGGGAGTATTGGCCGGAGTTTGTGTGAACATCCGTCCGCAATATCGTGTTCAAATGACTAGCAATTTTGGGCGTCCTGTTCAATTTTCGAATGTGAACCGAAGTAACAAACCAAGAATTTCTCCAAAATAACCACTCATAAAGTAAACAATATTAATTCCCCCATTTTCTTATTTGAATTCCACAACTTTAATGGACTGTCAAAGATACACATTTTCAATTATTACTTGAGAAAATGGGTCGCCAAAATCTTCAGAGAATTATAGAGTTTTTCTCAATTCTCGGAACCGGCTCGGATCCCGTCTCGGTAGCAATTACCGCCGGGATCCTGTCTCGTTCTCGGATTGGATAACAGCATTAAATTGAAATAAGAATTATCAAGGCTAGCAAATTACCATCAAAACAATCAAGAGTCAAGACATTTACAAACTAATTAAGTAAGTTATCAAAGTACTAGATCAAATAAACCAGCTCCAAGCCAGACTTTATTTTGGAATTTAATTCACAGAAGATCCAAGCAGTAGCCTAACAAAAAGATACTAATAAATACACCACCATGCATTCATGTACAAAGACAAATAATGACAGGTAACGAGTAACTTGCGAATATAAGAATCACTCTAATAAAAAAAATTAATTTGACTCAGTCATCATTTTCAACACTGAAAATTACCGTGTTTGTTGCTGCCTCGCTCCGGCCTCGAGCCGAGACACGAGGCTTTGAGGCCGAGGCCAAGGACGCAATTTTCGGCCTTGAGGCATACAACACTGAAAATTACTTCATTCAAATTTGGAACCCTCAAGCAAGACTGTTCATTTCAAAGATGAAATTTTGAATGTAAATGCCCCATGCCCCACGCCCCTATTTCTGAGGTTCAGAAGTATTTTCAAAGGCTTAAGAAAATGTACATGTACTTTGTAACATTGCCTGAAATTTCAGAGGTGAAATTCTGTTTCTCAAACTCCATTTGCCCCTATTTCAGATGTCCAGGAAAAGTTATGCTTTCATCATAATCGTGCCATGACAGAATCGTACTTGGCAACATCGTCTGAGGACAAATTATAAGACTGTACATTTCAAAGGTGTAATTAAAGGGGTAGTTTAGTTTTGGTAGAGAGGGCGCTGCACATCACAATTTTTTTGGTGAGGTAATGAAAAACCGAGTGTCGAATTTGAGAGAACATGCAATTTTAATGGCAGAATAAACTTTATTTGGTCAAAATCGACCAAGAAACGGCTGAAATCTCAATAAATATATCTGATCTTATAATTATTTGGGGCCCAAATAATTAGATGATTTTTCAAAAAATTAAACAAATGCTTGCACTTTTTCAAAAATGTTCAAAAGCGTTTTTTAAATAGTTGTTGATGATCTCTCTATTTAATCATTATTTCAATAAAACATCACATGCATAATTTTGTATGAAAAATGGTTGAAACCAATGCCTTTTTAGAAAGCGCCCTCTTGTGTTTTAATTAAGGCTGAGTCATGTCGGTAATTGTCGGAACCGGGTCCCGATAAACTTTTACCGGTCGGGAACCGGTATCCCGATAAATTTTTACAGTCGAAACTCGGACCGGTAAAATCACGCAATCGTGCACACATCGGCAAAAATGCACTGTTTGGGGCTTATATTGCTCTTTTTATATGCAAATAACATTATAAATACTGAGGCTTTTATGGATTTACATATAATCAATCTTTACGGGAAAATAGTTACAGACTATCCAGAATTAACTCAGTTTCGCATGAAAAGTATTTTTTTTCGAAGTAAATTGGACCTATAAATCGATCGTTTGTTCACCATTGCCCATCGCAACGCGGTTCACAGAAACTTAGCCCGCTAGTCGGGGGGAAACGATCGCTTGTGACTGTGAGCCACTGCCCTAAAAAAGTGGCTATAAATTAGCCTTTTCGCAATCAACACCATTTTGGTAGTCTACTTACATGATAACATGGCATTTGAAAGCTGAACAGAATACAAAATCACCCCCAAAACAATGACAAAACTGTGCTGAATTATCGATAAATTTCCAAGGAACATTGGTGATCGTGAGGATCGAAGGTTGATGAATTGAGCTACAGCATGCAGCATGTTTTCGGGCCGCTGTTTCATGCATAGAGTAACTATAATGCATATCGCTCGTATACTTTGCGTGCAAGTTACGGGTCTTTTTTTCTTACGCGAGATTCATCCGCCGGCCGGTGGAACTATGTTAATTCATCCCATAACGTTTGCACACAAAGTATACAAGCGAATAGGAGCGATGTAGTCGTTTTTTATCGATATTTTGCGTAATTGTTTTCATTGTTTTGGGGCTCATTTTTGTTTCTGTTCAGCTATCAAACGCCATGAAATCATGTAAGTAGAATATCAAAACATTTTAAAATGGTGCAAATGACCAAAAAACGTATTTTGAGCTACTTTTTGAATGCACTGGCTTATCAGCTGGATCATACAAAGATCCATCAGACAACTCCCCTGGAGTATCGGACTAACATTGTGTGCACATCCGTCGACAATATCGTTCAAATGACTAGCAATTTTGCGCTTCCTGTTCAATTTCTGACTGTCAAACGAAGTAAAGAACCAAGAATTTCTCGAAAATAACCACTCTTTAAAGTAAATGATATCAATTGCCCCGTTTTTATTTGAATTCCGCTACATTATTGTGATAATCTTAATTTCTTTTTTAACATTGTATTTATTTTTTATTTTTTTCGGGGCACCGTTTCCGATATAACGAAACCGGGTCCCGATTGAAACGGTCGGTAACCGGTGTGATCGACCGAACCGACTCAGCCTTAGTTTTAATGGCTCTTTTTGAACAATAACGGGCTTTTTACTTAGTCGTTTGTAATTTTGTATACCTTTCGAGCATGGTGGAGTTATAACTATTAGTTTATAATGTTACTGTCCAGGTTTGGTTTTATACTAAAGTTCAGCCTTTACTAAAACTGTACTACCCCTTTAAAATAATAAACAATGTACAATTTACCAGGATTTTAAATATTATCAATATAAAATTATAAGTAAAAATAGTTATTAATATCTAAACAAATTATATTGAACACAATAGTATTAAATTGTTTAATTGCAAATTAACATACAAGTTGTTGCATTAATACTTCATTAATTTAAATTAAGAAAACCATCATCATTATTAAAAACCTAAATTTGAGATTAAGAAAACATGATTCCCAAAGTAAATTCTTGGTCATTCAAAAATGTTGCTACATGTACATCTCACAGGGGTCCTACTAATTAGCGTGAAACAAGTGTGAAGTACCGCGAACAAGCACGATGAAGTGCAAACAAGTTTTACTGCGAACAATTTCCCGTTTGCATGCACTTGTTCGCAGTAAATCATATAAATAATATAAATACTATTTACTGCAAAACAAGCGTGAACTGGGCCGGATTTTCTGTGAACAAATTTGTTCGCAGTATTTATATTTATGTAATCCTTTTCGTGCTTGTTCACAGTACACTGGTTGTTCCCGATTAAGATCTATATAGGGCCATTCTTTGAAAAGTGAAACTTTTTCGGAAATATTGAAGTTTTATTTTTCTGTAGTTTTGTTCCATTTTTGGAATGATCCATGTGTAAAGTTTCATGAAATACATGATTTGAAGTTTAAAATGAAACTTTTTTACTCATTTGCATAAATTTACATATTTCAATATTTTTCTAATAATCATAATTCAGAAAATAATCAAGATATCAAAAGGATAATTAGCAAGCTCATTCTTCTCACTTTCCTGTACAGGTTGATACCAACTTTGTAAAAATTCAGCCTTTCATTCTTTTCTAAACCCGATATTATAAAATTCCCATTTTTCCATTCATATTGTACATGTCACACACGTGACCACCCCAAAATGTCACACACGTGACCAGACGTTGCCACATAATTAAGTACTATAAAAAACAACGGTTTGATATAATTCTCATTCATTGCTATTGTTGTACTTACAAATGTATAGTACTTCTCTGGTAATAAGATGAACATTATAGCTATTCATATTTTTAAGAATTTTCCAAATGAAATTTAGTTATGAAAAAAGCGCTCCGTGCGAAGTCACACACGTGACCAATGCCATTTGACCTCTGACATTGAGTTACGTAATCCTTATAAAATCTTTTGTGTTAAGTTTGACAGACTACAACATATTCAAGTCACATATGAAGTAAAAATCATTATAGTCTCATACTTACTGAAATATAAGCATCCCATTTCAAAATTTGTCATGTTTTGGGTCACACACGTGACCAAGAATGGCCCTATAGGTTACTTATCAGTAAATCTTCTCTCAGTAAAACCCAAAATAACCGATTTAGCATTTTTTTATCGATGGCTTATTCGGGATATAGTTCACGCTTGTTCGCAGTACTTCGCATTTGTTCGCGCCAATTAGTAGGACCGTCTCACAGCTGTCTCGATGAATGACAATGACAATGTTCAACAAACGACGATCGAAACATATTATGCGCGGCTTATTACCAGCCCAAACTTTGTACGAAAAATACAATCATCCGACGCCGGAGACACCGGGGCGGAGCAAGAGGACGATCTGCTCATCTCTCACAATTATTCAGCTGCATTACTATGATACCTTTTCGCCAGTTTTACATAATAAAAAAGATGCGTAAAAACATTCAACACATAACAAGCAATACCCATGGAAATGAACAGCAATCATGCACAAAAAACGGTGAAATACTTACATTTCGTCAGTGTCATTGCATTGCATCGCCACGCCACTTCACGTCTTGTTTACTTTATCGCGGTTTGACTTTGTGCTTTACACGTGACGTACGTCGATTGCGCAATCAAGACCATGACGTAATATCAAGCAAAACAGATCTATACAGGGTGGCCCACAAATAACGGAACGGGGTACTTGCCATACTAAAGACTCATGATGCCTGCCATACTGCATCGAGTAACGATCAACTGATGTGCTTTCAGCTGTGTATAGAGAAGAAGGGGGTACTAACAATGGCGCACGCATTGAACGTTACGAGTTGCTATGACGGGCATCATGTGTCTACATTATAGCAAACACCCCGTTCTGTTATTTCTGGGCCACCCTGTATATAAGGACGAATTTCCGTTTTCTAAGTAATAGTTATACTTTTATGGATTTTCTAATATATTTCTGAAGTACCAACCGAGAAAAGCAGGAAATAAAGGCCCTACATGTCCACGTATGTATACTATAGAAATATCATAGTCCAAGTATGTTATAACAAAGTGGCGTAGCCATGCAGGGGCGCGGGCATACACAAAAAAAACAACATAATCATGGGGAAACTTAAAAAACAAAAAACGTAAGGTGTGCCCCCCCCCCCCCCCCCCATTATTCGTATGCCCCTTCAATCAGTCCGACCGTCAAGCAACACCAGTACCCCACTGTTAGAACATGTATTTAGATGGAACTTGAATGGCGTATGGACACAATTTTTTTTGTTAGGGGGAAGGGGAGGGGGGTGCTGAGGTCTTTTGCCCGAATATTTTCCTTTCCATGATTTTGCACGAATGTTAAATGAATTTGCTCGAATATGGCATGGTTTTGCCCAAATATGACATCATGGTTTGCCCGAATTTAAAGGGATAGTTCGGTTTTGGTATAGAGGGCGCTTCACGAAATTTTTTTTTTGTGAGATAAGGAAAAACTCGGAGTGTAAAATTTGAAAAAGCATACAATTTTAATGACAGAATAAACTTTATTTTATCAAAATCGGATCAGAAACGCCTGAAATATCACTTTATCCGATCGGAATAAATCTGGGGCCCAGATTGTATTCAATGATTTCTTTTCTTTTCTTTTTTCAAAAGATTACACTTACACTTTTTCAAACTAATTTCAAAAGAGGTTTTTAATAGTTGTTGATGATCTTTCTATTTAATCATTATTTCAACAAAACATCACATGCATACTTTTGTATGACATTTTTAAAACCAATATGTTTTGTTTAGAGAGTGCCCTCTTGTGTTTTTATGGCTCGTTTTGAATGATAACTTTTACTTAATAGTCTTTGTAATTTTCTATGAGCACAGTTGAGATATTAGTTTGTAATGTTATTGTGCAGGTTTTGTTTACTATTCAAAGCTCAGCCTGCTTTGCCTGTATATGACCATTTTCAAAACTCGGGATGGGGGGGGGGGGGGGGGGGGGGGATACTCGCGTATATATATTGGCAATACGGGTATTATATATGCCGCTCAATTGGAGACCCCCTTTTTCGGAGCCGGGTCTCGGAGCCAGGTTAAGCTAGGGTCTCATTTTCTTCAAAATTGTCCGCTCATAGACTATACACTATAAGTAAACGAGATACCCGCTCTTCAGAGGCTCAAGTAAAACTAGCCGCTCTCAGTAGACCTATGAAAACAAGCTGGTCAGTTCCAAGAGCCTGTTTCTCACTCAGCTTGACAGCTCCCAAAACCACATTTCCCCCCTCTCATCCGCTCCCAAGACCCCCGTTTTGACGTTTTGAAGTTGGCTGAGGCACAGCCCCACCAAAATAGAATTTGCGTACCCCCCCCCCCCCCCCCCCTCCCGGGCCCACACCCTCCCCCTTAATTTGTATTCTTTGATGTATAGGCCTTCATCTCCTATATTTGTTTCAAATCCACAACATCTCTTAATTGGATTTCCAGTCTAATCAAAAACATTCTAGGTCGACAGATCCGCCTATATTATAGGTTTTATTTTATTTTATTGAGGGCGATTTTTTCTTAATATTGACTGATCTCAAATTGCAATGTATTGCTTTGCTGCTATTTTTGTTTTACTATGGACCCATTTGCAAAGTACGTACGCAAGAGAAGGGGGGGGGGGTCAATTTTTGACAATAATTTGCGTACGCGTACTTTTATAGATGGCCCCTATCTCTTATAATAAGCTTTTAATAACTAGGCTCTCTTTTTGTACATTTTAATATTACCTTGTTTGAATTAGTGTGACAATTGTAGTTAATTAAACATGCGATTTATAATAATACAATTTGTTTGTTAATAATGTTTTGGTCCTGCTAAAACGAAATATCTTTTAGATTGGTAATTGAGATAATACAAATTAGGATTTGTTTTGTTGTATTACATTGAATTTGAAATTTAATACACCACTTATTTTTATATACATTAATAAATGTTGTACTTGTTATGTTATATATACTCATCAGATAAGTATTCAATTATTAGACTCTTAATATACATGTTAATGATATAATTATTTTGACACTTACTGGAGTTATCATGACGGTACGCAGGTTACCTCTCATGAGAAGCAATTTTTGGAAAATCAATTGCATGTTTGAATTACTATTTTGAAATTGATACATTTTGTTGTGAAATAGTTCATAAGATAAAATAGATAATAATATTATTATAGAGATTGTGTTGTTTCATTTTTAAATTGGTCACCCACGCTGTAGAATGAAATAATAAATAATGATAATAATAATAATAATAATAACGATAATAATAGTAATGAAGATAGGTTTAATTATATAGCACCACTAATATAGTTCGAAATCATGAAATGTTTATTGATAAAAGTATTATTATACAATTAATTGATAGGACTCTCAATGCTTGTGTTGATGCAATATAATTAATAGACTATATTACTCTTGCCTTGATTAGTAGTTTGCTTCTAAAATTTTTGTACATTCTTGCCATAAGTAAAAGTGAAAGATTTCAAATTTTCATGTAATGTATATATGCATGTAGCTCTTATGTCTTATATCCCTCTCTCCTACTGCCTCTCTCCTTTTCCCATCTATTCTCTTTCTCATCTTCTCTCCTTTTGTCCTCAGTTCCCTTTCCCTATTCTTGTTTTCCGCATCTCGCTCTCCACTCACCTGCCCTTTCATTAATGGTGTTCTATATATATGATGTATATTATGTTAATGCTTTCAAATGTTGATGTTAAAAATTAAACAAAAATTATTATGTATTGATTAATTGTTATGAATTCCACGTGTTAGACTGATAAAATAATATATTACAATATTGAAATATTTATGGTGTCCTCCTCAAGTTGGTAGGAAAGATCTATGGGTCATAGGAATGCAAGATTTCCTTTTTTCCTGCCAGGCAGCTTGGGGAGACTCACCGTGGAGTGCTTTTATGTTTTGTTTTGTAAATTCACTGTTCATTTTGTATCGTTACATTGTACTTTGTTTGAAATGCCGAATAAATAATAATAATAATAATAATAATAAAAGTCAGTTTACTACCATAATAAAATTATGTGAATGCAGCCCGGGCCCCTCGCTTGTACATACTTTGTCTATCGGCTTCATCCATCATGATCATGATCAGAAATTGAGAGTGCCCCATCTCGGCCCATGGGTACGCCTATAGCTGGGGCAGTGATGTGTAAGACAGTGAGAGCACTTAAAGGGACAGGTCCTCTTTTACAAAACGTCTGAACAGTTTCCAGTTGACGGATGGGGATGAATGTAACACAACCCCCCCCCCCCCCCCCAAATCGGATCGAACAGCCCTGTCATTTTGATTCTACGACTGAAAAACGAATGCGTCCCTCCATCAAACTATATATATTGGTCAATAAAGGAGTTTAACTGATTTAGCATAATATTACAACAATATTGTACTTATTCTTGTAAAGGTATTGTGAAGCCGACATTTGTAAAGGTATGTCACGGGGAAAAGATCTAAAAAATGAAGAATATAATTACATGTAGTCAGTTTGTGAAAATTAGGTCAAGGTCAAATCAATCAATTAATTGTGATCGGATGATAATATGCGCGATCGATATCAGATCGATCGTGATCGATCACAGCTGTGTAGTTAATTTTTGTGAAAGTGGATGAAAGTGGATGGTTTTCTCATCAAAATGGCAAACATTTACATACCAGACTTCCGGAAAATTGTTGCTTATTTCATGATTTTGCAACAGGGACTTACAGTATTGAACGCAAGTAAGTAAAATAATACGTTTGATTCACATTGAAACGACTACAGTAAGACAAAGTCAAAGAATAAGACGATTAAAATTGTCGACAACCGCGCTGCAACTTTTCAGCTGGGCTGCAGCTGCAGCTGCTGCACAGGCAGTGCATCTGCAAAGTCAAAGACGCCGAATGGAAGGGCAGCGCAGGCTAACGCAGTGGAGCGGCGGGAGCAGCGCATGCACACAGCGCCCTAGATCGACAAATCTATCGCTTTCATGGCCTTTTTGACATTATTATTGTTATTTTCACTGTCGGCATTCTATGCCGACAGTGCCGACAGTGAAAATAACAATAATAATGTCAAAAAGGCCATGAAAGCGATAGATTTGTCGATCTAAGTAACAGCGCCCGGCCTAGAATCCTAATTTACTAGTCTAGATCAATAATTAAGTTTCCAGTGCTTCTTTTACATTTACTCTATTATCTGGGGTCTTGGGGATGATGATGATGATGATGATGATGATGTTGATGATGATGATGATGATGATGTCTGATGATGGTGATGTGACTGATGATGATGATGATGATGATGATGATGATGATGATGATGATGATGATGGATGATGGATGATGATGATGATGAGATGGTGATGATGCATTGATGATGATGTTGATGTTGATGAGATGATGATGATTTTGAATATGATATCAGATTCAGACGATGATTTCTTGAAAGTTGTATGAAGATGAATGATCAATGCCAGGCCCTGGCCTGGTGATGATGATGATTCATTATTTTACTTTTGAGTACATTTAGGCTACATTCCTATTTCTTGACTAAATTAAAGTCCTCTAGGCTATATCCTCTCTGTTAATTTAATTACCATGGTCCATGGATGATGGGCCTGGTCATTAAAGTGATACCTGTAAAGTGTCAGATATTGCACAAAATGACATTTGAGACTTCAATCCTATATCAATATCATTGTAAAATACAATTGAAAGATTTGTGAAAGTTTGAAAGAAAACGAACACTGTTTACCTAGTGAAAAAAACGAATATCGAGTTCATATTTTATCACCGAATACTGATGGTCTGCCATACATTTTGTTGCAGTAATGAATGATCCGTTTGAGATATTCGCACCCTTGTATGTTTACACACGTAGTACAGAATTCATGGAATTTGCACTCGCTCGGCTCAAAGTTCAATCTCCGGAATGTTCTCACGGTGCTGCATGCGGACGTTCTCAGCTAGGACAATTGTACTTTTTATCAAAAGCGTTAATCAACGTGATTGAAATAAAAGATTTAAATGATAATTATCTTCATACTAAAGGGACATTTGAAAAAATCAAACCCTATTTTATTCTTCTTTTACCATAAGCTAAACAACACGGTAGAAGAGAAACGAGGAAGCTCCAAGTAATTTTCGTGGATTTGGACACTTTACAGGTATGACTTTAAGCTGCATTTATTTAATAGGCAACTTGGCTTTTTGTATTTTACAATTTTAAAGAGTTTGGGTTCTATCAGTATCATATTAATAAATAATAGTCACTTGTCTTAAGTTTTATGGCGATCGAACGGAAGTAAATGCGTGATTTCCTTGTTATCGTGATATCGAATACCAAATGCATTTTTTCTATGTATAACTCATGTTAGGTTATAATTTGTGAATTGTGATCTTGCCATATCACATTTAGCAATGTATATAAATCAGATTATGAGCCACATTTGTTGAAAGAATCATTTTATCAATTAATTTTCTTTTTCAATACATGTGGTTAACCAGTGTGTGCTGGTCCACATGCCCTAGGGCTAGGGCAACACTGATGAACTTCGCTTTTGTGAACCCAGTCCCACATACTGCTTCTCCCTATTTTCTCTTGTATCAGTTGTTATTGTTATTTGTGTTGTATTTTGCACTGTACTAACTAGTATGCTTTTCGGTTGATTAAATACTACTAATAATAATAATAAATAATCTCCTTTGACACAGCCTTGTCACAGATGTGTATAATGTAATTACCAGGGGCAGTGTCCAGGGTATTAAAGGGCATCAAGCGTGGGGATGCTACATAGCGGGTCGCCATTTTGAACTGGGTTAGTTTGCGCGCACCGCATGACACTGAGCTAACGTGCATTACGCACCGTGCGCAACGCGTATGCAAGATGGCGCCGCGCATCTCATTTGACGAATCTGAACTACCTTTAACAAATGGTGAGTGAAACACTGCACAAATGATGTTGACCTTGTGACCAAGTTCATATCTTACATGGATATTCCTTGCTCATGCCTCGTACTACGATGATGGCACCAAGTACCTAAAACATGAAATTGAACTACATCAGCAGTATTCTCACTCCCTACTAACTATCTGCAATCTGTGTGAAACATAGAATGACACCCAAGATTATGAAAGTTATTACAGATTTTTCTGTAGGAATGAATGTGCTTAGATGATACATTTTGTAAATGCACAATAATTATTGCACATGAATATTGTCTCTAGGCATGTTAATAATTAATAATACATTTTCAAGTCAATTGCAACAAACTAAATCACAATATTTTTGTTTTTTTCCTTAAATCAGAAGAGGTATTTTAGTAACACACCCTCAGTTTTTGCTAACTTTAAAGGGATTAACAATTTGCAATAAATTTTGTGACAAACTTCATATCTTACATAGATATCGTGTGCTCTTGGGACTTCTCCAAGTCAACCATTATAACTGAACTGCAATCCTGCAGCATACAGATATATCTTGAATTATCTTCTTTTACTGTTCAACTTCAAGGCATTTTGTATCCTGATTAGTTAATTTTAAACCTTGTTTTAACAATCATGTGCTTAATTGATTCCTTTTTTGTGAAAAAAAAGAAATAACAATAACTTGGACAATCTCGAATCATATGGTATACGCTTTCTTCTCTTACAGATGATGTATTTTATGAACAAACACTGTTCCTAGCTGCTGTAAATTTATCTGGAATTGTGAGTAATAAGCCCCTGGTGCAGTTCAGTTGCATAAAGTATATATGTTGTTAAAGTGGTCCAAATAATTACTGAAGTCCCAAGAGCACACATAATAGGGTAAGATGTGAAGTTTGTCAGAAAAGTGATTTCAAATTTCTGTAAGCTCCTACAGATGATGTATTTTATGAACAAACACTGTTCCTAGCTGCTGTAAATCAGGAATTTGAAATCACCTTTCTGACAAACTTCACATCTTACCCTGATATGCGTGCTCTTGAGAGTGGTCTTCAGTAATGGACCACTTTAACAACATATATATATTTTACACAACTGAACTGCACCAGGGGCGTATTACTCACATGACATTAGCAGCCCTGTAGCATACAGATCTTATGTTTTACTGGCCAACACATTTTGTACCCCTGGTAAGTTAGTGTTAAATTTTGTTGCTCAAGAACATGCTTTTTAAAATTGATTCCTATTATGAAAAAAGTGAATTGTGCTAAAAAGAATGAATATGCATCATGCTAAGTAAAAATTGTATGTCTTGTTCTCATTTATTTTCTAACAGATGATGTATTTTCTGTGACGACACCATCACTGGCTGCTGTAAATCAGAAATTTGGAATCAACTTTGTGACAGACTTCACATCTTACCCCGATATCCTGTGCTCTTGGGACTTCGGTGATGGTGAAGTTTACCTAACAGATGCATCTGAACTGCAGCAGGGACCAATCACCCACAGCTATGACAGTCCTGCAGCATATTTCATCCAAACCGTCTGTGAAACATTTGGCAACCTCAATGGTTATTATTCAGAAGTTTTGGTGTACTCCCAGATTCACTATGAAATCTGCGCATTCAGGAGCGTCAATCTAACTTACGATTATGACATCTACCTACTGGGAGAGTCAAACCTTCTGGTCTTTTACCATTACAACTTTGAAGATCCTCTGTATTACTACATGTCACTTGATGGTCATTCAGTCTTCGAAGAAAGTTTCTCCTATGGTCCACTGGAGAATGAGGAGCTCTATGCTGTACCGCTAGATAGTCTCCCATTTCCTATGGAACTGCAGTATATTATTGGATTGGGAATTCACAAAGTCTCAGTGACATCATACAGTGAAGCCAATGCTACCGCAGTGTACTGTGAATCAGAACTCAAGCTCGTAGAGTTGGTATGTATAACCCATCTCTAATCATTGTCATATCTTTACACCTTGTGATTTCATTATTTTGATGTTTGTAAATATCGTTTCACATGACACTGCAATTCAGCTTGTAGAGCTCTGCAAATGTGACATTTTGTTGAATAAAATACTATTAATATTATATGAAAAAAGGAACACTTTCTTTAACTTGAATATTTATATTATGTTGATGCAGATACAGCTGCATTGTATTTGAAAATGTTATCATAGAAACCATTTTATTATATTAGTAAAACTGTGACACTGCTCTCATTGAAAATACATTAAAACATCAAGTGGCAGTAATACAGATTGCAAGTTCATTAAAGATTATTCTACAAAACCTATGACAAACTATTGTTAATTACAATTTCAAACAATTTCTTGTTTCATAAATGATTTATCTTAGGTGAAAGGACTCATGTTTTACCTCAGTGCATCCTACATCCAGACATCAGAGCCATTCATTGGTTCAATAGCTGCTGAATCGGGCTGGCCTGCCTTGATTGAGTGGATGGCAAGGGACTCGGCCTACACCAGTGTAGATTTCTTCTTGGGCGATGAGGTAGTTTTCTTCTTCGACACCTATCGCCAGGCCAGAAACCCAGATGAAGTGGACGAGGTGTGGTTGTACATATTCCAACCAGGTATTACAGTATTACACTTCACAGTAAATATTTTGAAACTGGTTATGAGCTGTTGAATTATTTCCACTGAGGGCAGTCTTTCACCTTGACAGTTACACAAACATTAACAAAAAGCTATCAAGTAAGTGTTCTGAACAGGAATTAGGCATACAGCTTTACTTAGCAACAGATAGGCATACTGTACCTTATCCACTATGATTTGAGTAAGAGTAACTAGGTAACAAACTTTTCCCCCTTATATTATTCTCATCTTATGTTTTATTCTCATCATAACTTCTACACATTATTCTTATTCCATGTGATTTCATATTTGCGTAAACAATCTTAAGCATTCAAGATTTATGTTATGGTCAATCTCTTCCTCAGGCAACTATACTGTAACCGCTACAATCTATCATGAGATCAACGAGGAGTCGGAGTCAGCTATAGTTATTGTGGAGAACCCCATAAGAGAATTTGATGTTGTTGCCAATTCACCGATGCGCTTCCCTGAAGAGTATTATCTGGAGCTCAAGGTCAACTTCACAACCTCCCCACTTCCGACAGATGCTGCTGGCTTCAACGAAACACGTTTTCCAACGGATGTATTCTGTGATGTAGATTATGGTGATGGATATATTGGTGTGTTGGCATATTTTCATATATTCTACATTATACCCTAACCCTAGGAATTCTCAAAGGTGGTTTCAACATAACCCACGGTTATGGAGTGCCAAACATTCATCTCTCATTTCCAAAATAAGGAAAGGAATTTAGCAGTTGAAACTTATATAAGATTCAAAGTGTGTTTTAATACTAAAGCAAACATGTAATTAATTGTTATTTGTTTAACCTTTGTTTACTCTTTTTATGGGCTGAATTTGTTTCCTTTAGTTTTAAAAATAAGAAATTATCGTGAAGCACTCCATATATCTGTCGGTTAGTTAGTTAGTTCTCATGTCAATATGTTTTATTTTATTCAAAGCATTTTTAGTGGAATGTGCAAAAATAGAATAAACATGCTTTTATTTAAAGGTCTTTGTTTCAATTTCATCTATCATTAATTTAATGAATGCTTTTGACAGATTTTTAAAATTAAATATTCTAAACGATCCTCATGAGACTGTTCAGTATCTTTTTATTTTCCCAATTTTTTCACCTGGACATTTCGCAGATGTGTTTCTACCAATCAGCTATGATCCTGAGTTTGGGAATTTCTCCCTGAATCACACTTACAGTCTAGCGGGACTGTATGAAGTACAGATCTTCTTTCACAACTATGTTAGTAGCGCACACCAAAACCTGCTTGTTGCTGTGCTGGAGGACATTGGAGAAGTGTGGTTAAGAAGCTTCTCAGGTAATCTTGCCAGGGATTTTAATGCTCTATGGCATTTGTGTGTATTAATTGTAACTCGCAAAAATGCGAGCAAAAATGCGAGCTGTAGTCAGGTCTTAGAAATTTAGATATCGTGAGCCATGACTCAGTTTCCATGCTATCAACTGGTAGCTCCCTGGCATTCCTGTTTTTAGGAGTTACCTAGGAACTACAATGCAAGTTGTAATTCATTATTAATTTGACCAACCTTTGTAAAATAAGTTATTGTCATTGGTGTATATTTAACCTGGTTAACCTACATTATCTTTAGAATTTACAGCACACACCACTTACTAACATTATATCCAGAAAAAACACATTTTCACCAACATCATACAATGTTGTGTGTTATTTGTAAATTATTTTCAGTTGCACTGTAGTAAGGATGATTAGCACTTTGGGAATTTCAACATGTTTTTCTTGTCAGTTTGATTCAATCACTTACTTACTTACTTACTTACTGCCCGTTATGCCTCCTGGCATATAGGGCAGCAACAAAAGTCTTCCACTCCTTCCAATCCTGGGCCAGTCTCTGGATGGTTCCCCATGTGTGGTTGAGGTATTTTATTTCCCATTCTACAGTTTTTATGCCTCCGTAACGAGGTTGCCGGAGGCATTATGTTTTCGGGTTGTCCGTCCGTCCGTACGTCCCGTTCTCGTGATCGCGTTATCTCAAGAACGGATTGACGGATTCTGACCAAACTTGGTACAAGTATGTAACTTGGGAGGACAATGATCTGATTAGATTTTGGGGTCATGAGGTCAAAGGTCAAAGTTCACAGAGCTCATTATATATGCAAAAATAGCTTGTGATCGCGTAATCTAAAGAATGGATTGACGGATTCTGACCAAACTTGGTACAAGTATGTAACTTAGGAGGCCAATGATCTGATTAGATTTTGGGGTCATGAGGTCAAAAGTCACAGAGCTCATTATATATGCAAAAATAGCTTGTGATCGTGTTATCTAAAGAACGGATTGACGGATTCTGACCAAACTTGGTACAAGTATGTAACTTAGGTGGCCAATGATCTGATTAGATTTTGGGGTCATGAGGTCAAAGGTCAAAGGTCGCAGAGCTCATTATATATGCCTAAATAGCTTGTGATCGCATTATCTCAAGAACCGATTGACGGATTCTGACCAAACTTGGTACGTTCCTTGGAGAGCCAATGAACTGATTAGATTTTGGGGGTCATGAGGTCAAAGGTCAAGGTCACTTATAGTTCATAATTGTGATACCGTCAAGATCTAAGAGTACCATCAAAATTGAGTTGATGTAATTAATTCAGTGTACATGTTGATTTGGGCTTTATATAAATAAATCGCGTAATGGCGGAGGCATCATTTTCGACTGCGCGCAGTCGAAGAGCCATCTAGTTCAGTTTGTTTAAATGTGGACATATAATTCAAAATACATTAATATGCGGACAAAATGCCAAAATTCATTAATAAGATACATAATTTGGCCTTGATATAATAAATGTCATAAGTTTTCTTTTTCTTTTCTTGAGAATAATAGGAGATTCTGAAGACCTAACTTCATATCTACCAGTGGAATTCCCTGTGCTGTTTGATGTGGTGGTTTCAAGTGGAACACCCCAGTCCTACTGGTGGACGATAGCTGGGGAAGTAATCAACACCGATGACCCAACTGTAGAATACAGATATTTAATTTGGCCTTGATATAATAAATGTCATAAGTTTTCTTTGTATTCTTGAGAATAATAGGAGATTCTGAAGACCTAACTTCATATCTACCAGTGGAATTCCCTGTGCTGTTTGATGTGGTGGTTTAAATTGGAACACCCCAGTCCTACCAGGGGACGACAACGGGGGAAGTAATCAACACCGATGACCCAACTGTAGAATACAGATATTGAATTTGGTCTTGATATGAAAATTTCATGTTTTTCTTCATATTCTTGAGAACAATTTTGTTATTTCCTTCCCGTGTGTTACAGGAGATTCTGGAGACCTCACTTACTATCTACCAAAGGAATTCCCTGTGCTGTTTGATGTGGTGTTTTCAAGTGGAACAGTCCAGTCCTACCGGTGGACAATAGCCGGGGAAGTAATCAACACAGATGACCCTACTCTAGAATACAGATTCCCTGCAGAAGGGAACTATGTAGTTGAAGTCACAGCTATCAATGCTTGGTCAAATAGCAGTGACAGTATCCTGATAAGTTTGATAGAGGGAATCACAGGAATATATCTCATCAACAATGGACCGGTATCCCTAGGAAATGCCATGTCCTTTGTCCTCTTCTCATACAAACTAGGAATGACTTCCGCATACTCCATTGACTTTGGAGATGGCTCGTACATACTTTCTCTTGAGCTTGCAGTACAAGGGCATACTAGCCTCGCACCATATATTCAGTCCGAGTCTGACCTTCCGTTCGACCCACATGAGCTGTATTCCGTCATCGTGAATCATACATACACCTCAGCCGGTGCCTACATCACAAATGCCATTGGATTTAATGCCGTCTCGTTGAGACGGGTCACCTTGGAAGTGTTTGTTCAGACGCTGCCTTGCAAAATCAACCGCCTGCACATTCTGGATGGTGCCAGCAGCCACATGGTTGCAATGCACTACCATCGCGACCGGCGGTTCCAGTTCGCAGCTGACATCCTCTACAGTTGTCCGCAAGGTGGGAGCGTAGCCTACCAGTGGTTGCTGCACAAGCTGGATGATGTGTTCACCATCCCAAGCCCAGAGAATCTGTATCTGCTTCCTCCATACGTGAATACCAACCTCACCAACCTATATGTGCCTGCATTCACATTGGACTATGGGCAATACGTCTTCAGACTGCTAGTCACGATATATGAACGCGATGGATCGACAGGTGTGAACAGGGCTGACCAGACCTATGCGACAGTGCATCAGTGTTCTTTGTTTGCCCGGATTAGTGGAGGTAGTACAGTATCAATTGGTAAGTTATTGTAAAGTATGTGTTGATTAAAAATAAATGTTTGTTTCTGTTAAAAGCTGTGTTTAAAATCAACCATGAATTTAAATCTTTTTATGGCAGTATGTTCATGAAAAAAGTAAAATCACTCGTAAACACATCTACTGTAGATATGGACTTATTAATATTTTATGCATTATTTGTTTTAATCTGAGAGTTATATGAGGTAATCAACTCAGATCAAGTGAGAAGAATACATGCATTATGTTTTATTTTCATGAAAGTCTACTAGAGTTTACCTTAAATGGCATTATAGTTCCACATCTACTGAAGATTTGTCGTCTACAGGAAAATGTTTTACAATATACATTTTCTCAAGTAGCAAATCTACAAAAATACCCGATACGAACTTGAATTATTTAATTTAAGAATACTCCCTTTACAACAATTAGTATAAAGAAAAATGTAATTGAGTCATTTGACTTTTAACCCTAATCCCACTGGGTTATTTTGGGGACTTGAGTCCACTGGGGGGGGGGGGGGAGGGGGGGGGGGGGCCAACGGCAACGAATGGACCGATTGACTTGAAAATTGGCACATACGTAAAACAAGTCAAGTAGAATAAGAATTTGAAGAAAGAAAACAAATTGGACCATTATTTTTTTTTTTTTATAATTAATTAAAATGTTGAATATATATATGCACATTTTTGACGAATTTGGGGGGAAATGGGGATTTTCATCTAAAATCAAGAGAAATTACAGGATTTCTTCAGGTTTTCTGTAAAAATACTTTCAAATGATGTAATTCATCATATGGGCAATTCCACAGTTAGTAACGTTACATTTATAGCTCTGTCACTTTGGGTAATTCATCGGGAATATCAAAATTGAGATTGTTAGTGTTTTGAATTCTCTAGGATTTCAGCTTTAAAATGATATACAACTTGATAAGTATGAGTTTCTTGAAGGCTAGAAAAACGCAAATTAATAACATGGACCAGAGCCCCGTGATTTGTCAAACAACGGAGAAAATCGATTCTAAAGTTTTGCATCCATTCAGAAAAGCATTCTCACACACCGAGCGAGAAGTTGAACGGTTCGCTTTCACCTTTCCGCTTTTCGTAATCGATCAGCAAACGAAATAATGCATGCGCAGTTATACTGTTATTCATCGGCCAATCAGCAACGCTTTCGCCAGTATTACGTAATTGTACAAAGCCTCAGCCCTAAGTCTCAGTTGATCGACAAACTAGCCCATGTGCTGCCCTTTGATGTGCATGTATTACAACCGCGGTGTATTGTGTATGTACGTACCGCCATAAACCACCGCATCATATTCACCATACCGCCGCTGTACCACCGGTAGACAAAAGAAAAGCGCAGTTTGATACCGTATGATATGGTACGCTGCACACGCACACTGCACACTTGCGGCATGCCCAGCGCGATTCAATGCGGTACCCATATAATTATAAACAAACCAACTAGGTACTCGTTTACTATATAGTAAGTTAAATGCCGCGAACGCTTCCCGGAAATGTACAACACACGGACAATACAACTCTATTCAGGTTAGTCTGACCACTCACTGTACAGCTACAGTGCTTTCTTCGTGCAGCTCGCCGCGGCGGTACGGTCGAATGACACACACATAGCTGGCGCGTTCGTTTCACAATCGATCATGATCAGCCAGCGCGGATTTACTGAGTTTCTGGTCGAAACCGAAATGAAGGTTGCTTAGAAATATCATTATTTACGGCATAAAAAATTTGATTTAGGACCTGAAACTTTCAGAGAATGTAGATGAAACATGTAAGTATCAAATCCCATAAAGTTAAAAATTTCAGCCAAAGACAATATTTTATGATTTTGAGGCTCTAAGTACTAAAGACCCATCCCGACTTTACACCCATTCTCTGGGAGCCGGTCTCATATTTGCATATCATCTACTGTAACACCATCATCTATTCATTTCAAGTCACAATCATGTCGCAGCATGTTCACCCACCCTAGGTCTATAATACAGAAAAAGATGAACATAATTCAAATAATATTTGTGTCGCCATGGCAACTTTTATAGTCGGTTAGTAACGTTACAAAAAAAGGACATGGAAAAAAACATGAGTCCTTGTGAAAATTATTTCTCGTAAACAGGTGTCATCTGAAACAAATTAGTATTACTACACCATTGGCAGTGACTTGGTAAGTGGTGTGATGTATCAAATATTGAAATATGTCATTTTGGTTTTTGTAGATCACAAAAAAAACATGGTTAGTAACGTTACGGTTAGTAACGTTACAGTTTGTCCGTCCAAATTAAAATGATATTTTTAGCATGAAAATGCATTTCAAATTCATAGAGGAGACACTGGTTGGTGTAATATGAAGTGTTTTACAGTATCCAAAAGAAAACAATGAAAAAGAAATGATACTTTTCTTTAAAATCCTACAAAACTGTGTTAAAAGCATGTGTAGTCCCACATATGCCATTTCGTGTATAGTTCTGTATCTCAGTAACGAGGACACGACAGTGTGATTTAATGGTGGGAAGTTAAAGCTCTCTCTATTTCATTGTGATTCCTGAAATAATATAGCTTTAAAAAGAAACAGGATTTGAGAAAAATCAAATAGAAACTTTGGTTGAATGTCCACCTAATCATGGAATTGCCCATATCCATGTTTTTTTTAATGGTGATAAAATATCACTAATTTGCATAAAGTATGCAAATATGCAAATTAGTATTCCCGGATTTACCCACATTGTTTTCATTCTTTAATAACAAAGAAATAATCCAAATTATAATTCAATGTAAGAATTATAACAGATTTGGAGTTTACATGGCACCGGATATATGAATTACATAGAAACCTGTACAAAAATTGCAGTTTTTTGTGACAGTTGAGCAATTATCGACCTCTAAAAACAGTTCTACATGTCCGACCGGGGTGAATTATATATCAAAACATGTGGGAGACTTGAGAGAAAAAAGTCATGAAGTTTGAGGGATTAGGGTTAACTTGTGTTTTTAGAATGAACACAATCTGAATTATTTTCTATAATTTGAAAAATGCATGAATATTTAATTAATTTTACCTACAAAGTTCATTCATGAAAGGTTGATGTATTTCATATTCACCAAATGAATGAAAAGTTTATAATATATTTTTTTCCCAATTGTATTTAGGTTGGTTGCAGACCATTACTGTCGACGGTTCAGCATCATATGATCCCGACAACCCCGATGACCAAAGTGACCTGACCTTCGCTTGGTTCTGTCGACGGTCAAATGAATCCTACCCTTCAGATGGAGACCTTCTTGCACTGATGAATCTCCCTTCAGGTAAATTCATGAACGATGTATTATCCCTAATTTGTTTTTAACTGAGCCTGGGATATCTGTGCTGTACTTCTGAAAAAAATTCATGAACAGACAAATTAATTGATGGCTGTCATGACAGCAGAACCATTTTGGGGCAATTCTAAGCAAATTGTAATAGAGTTACCAAAATTTCATACTTTCATGGTTATTGCAATTATCTCAGTCTGAGAGTTAATAAATATTTGAAGGGTTGAAATGGCAAAGAGGTTTTTTAATGGTAACATCATGACATTTTGTCCTATGTTTGCTTGTTATCGCCCATTTACTATCTTAAGTGTCTTCAAGTTTGTGTCACACAGTAGAAATTTAAACTCATTCGGGACTTCTTCCCCCACTTACTTCGGCAGGTCCTATTTTGAGAATGCAGGTTTTACAAAATTACAGTCTAAGGGTCTTTAAAATCTGATGTTAATTTGAACATAAATACTGTATTATACTTCATACAGATGATTTAGGAGGGTGCCTCAACACTGGTTACCTCTTACAGTCAAGTAATGTGACAAGTTTGATAATACCAAGCGGGACATTGGAGGGCAATCGGACATATGTCTTCAAGCTGATAGTGACCAAAGAAGGGAGGGGAAATGCCTCTGCTTCACAAATTGTAAAGATCCTACCGGGAAACCCTCCTATTATTCTCATGCAGTAAGTATTATCTTTCGAGTGCATTTGATATTGTAATTTTATCTTCCTTATCATCATCATCAGCATCATCATCGACCACATCATCATCACCATTAATCTTCATCACAAATGTTGTCTTCATCATCATCATCATCACCATCGTCATCATGTTCACTTCAACCAAAAAAATACTTTTTTTTTCACGAGGGCGATTTTGAAAATTTTGAGGGAGAAAAACGCCCTCGTGAAATTATTCACGGGGGCTATTTTGGGGCTCACGGGGGCTATCTTTTTTGTTTACATCGTTTTCACTGCTCAAGGGTCTAATAAATGATTATCATGATGTGATCTATCCGATTATGCCATGTTTGGTACATTTTTTTTTTTTTTTGTTCGCCCCCATGCCGTGGCTCACGGGGGCGATTCCAAAGGTATCGGGGGCGAATCACCCGTCGCCCCCGTGTATTTTTTTGGTTGGTTCACTTTCATCCTCATCATATGATGACATAAATGGTACCCTGGGGTACCAAACGAATATCCGCCATTTTGTTTAATTATTATTTTTTTTTTTAGGGCTGTACCGGGGTATAGCGTGCATACAAGCGCGCACTGCACTGCATGCACAACGCAATATGGTTGTGCTTTAAGTGGACACAAGATGGCGCTACACAACGCGGTACCCCGGGTACAACGGTACCCCGGGGTACCGCGTGTGTCATCATATTCTAATTAAGGCTGTAGTAAGTCGGTTATTTGGAAAACCGGTTAACCGACGGCAAAAACCTAAATCATCTGCATGAAGTATAATACAGTATTCATGAAAAAAATAAAATAAAATAAATAAATAAATAAAAAATATCTGGGCAACTCCAGCGTCACGGACATTACAAATCAGAGAATTTTCATGACTTTCCAATGCCACTACTAATTCATACCTCTAACTAATGTTTAACTTTTATTTTGATTACAAAGCAAATAGCCTGGTTAAGTATGAAAAAAAAGTTTCAGAACATTTATCCAATTCGTACTGAGTAATTCTGCAAAATGTGCGCCGTCACGGACATTACATTTTTTGGACATGACTTTTTGCATCCATATACATCTTTGCAAAAGTCTGTGAGTTGTGAGACCTCACAAAGGTGACTTAGGTATTTAATTATAGACAAGGCAATGATGAATTGAATCCAAGTTGTATTTTGAGAAACGGGCCAGGCATATGTGATCTAGACAACAAAACGTTGCGTCACGGACATTACATTTTCAGCGTCACGGACATTACACTTTTGTCCACTTTCTCTATACTCAGAAATAACCCGCAAAAAATGCTCCATTGTGCATGAAACTTTTTTAATTGTACATTTGATATGTGATCAAATGGTTTTGTGAAAAAAAATTTCAATTTTTTTTTCAATTAGCAAAATATTATTTTTAAAATAGCAATAATTTTTTCCAAAATGTTCAACTATCTAAAACAATATTATACATTTTTGATGAGGTACAATGCTGTTTTGTGCACAAAAATTGTAAAATATAAAAAAAGTTGTGTACATCATGGGCATAACACATGGAAAATCAGGGACTAACAGTATACTTTTTGCAATTTGGTCATACTATATGAGATTTAAAGGCATATATGCGTGGGTTAATAGACGCGTGGATCCATCTTGCGCACTTTTACGCACGGTACTTAATCCACATTGGCTCAAATATAAGTAGCGATCGCAAACTGTCCCACTTCCGAATACCCGAGTCAAAAATTCATCAAAAATAGTCGCGTTCGGAATGTTTGTACTAGTCGAATGGAGATCCATCAGAGATGTTTACGAGCGAAAATATCACGTAACACGCTTAACCGCAACCGACTTCAAAGTGCCGCCGTTTGATGCCTAGGTGATAGCGTGAGAAATTTGTTTGCTGCATGCAATTTCATAAGAAGGCCTTTGTTCAGATATTTCGAAGCACCTCTCTTCGATCGATCCAACATATATCGTGAGTTTACCTCGAGAGATTACGGTGGAGTCGAGTTGGAATTTGCTGACTACCCTTTATAACCCACGCATATATGCCTTTAACCATCTCTTTCTCCTCCCAGTAAGTTATAGTCAAGTCTTTATTGATTATTGAGACATGCATGTTCAAATTGAGCAAGGAATTTAGTTTTATAAATAGTTCAGAGTACTGACTCAAAGTTCACTATCTGATTAACGATACAGTTTATTAAAACTTGTACCAGGAAGGTTGTAGACCCCCTGTTACTTGGGATTATCTTATTTCTTGGCTAAAATAAGACATTTACATAAGAAAATAATGCCTGAAATTTTTTAGCTCTGCTTTTTTATACTTTTCACTGTGTATGTAATGTCCGTGACGCCATTCTGGACAAACCATCAAATATTTTAGTAAATGCTCTTGATATACTTTATGATATCACATTCTAGCTTTGCAAATTAATTTTGAATTAAATTGAATTAGGACTTCTGCTTCTACAAAAACTTTTATATCAATGTTGTAAGAATCAAGATTTTATCCAACAACAGTTTTTAAAAAGTAAAGATTTTTACACAATTTCCTTTTCTATGATGTTAACAAAGCATAAACAAGACATTAGAAGTAGAATTATTGTTCTGAAGTGATCCATATTTTAACATTTTATTTCACAAACAACGAATGCAAATTTCATCATTTTGGGGGGTAATACATATAATTTTTGTCCCAACTTCAATGGCCCCAAAAAAAAATATTCTGCATTGACTTTCAAACTTTTTTCCTTTAGTCATCAAAATATGTTCCTTCCTTATTACTATCACGTAGTTAACAAGGCTGTCCCATGAGTTTCATTTTTCTATCCTTGGGTAACATTTTTCGTGGAATTGCCCATCTGTCCGTTTTTTCAATTGTAATCAGCAGGGCAGTGCCATGTTAGTCTACAAACCGCTGTCAAGATGAAAGCCTTCGGATATCTCATCACAAATGATTCTTCTAAATTTGGCTCTACCAGTCTAATCTATTCATTAATCCTCTTACCATTTGTTTATTTGTTTTGTTTATTTGTGATACATGTAAAATACCTTTACTTTAGCAATAGATTGGCAGGGTTCAACGTGCCATTTTCTGACCGAATCTATACAATGGGGATGAAAAAAAAAAAAAAAAGAAAAAAAAAAGCTAACCGAAACCATGAAAATGAAAACTTTTTTGCCGATGCCAGTCGGTTAACCGTCGTGTAACCGTTTCACTACAGCCTTACCCAGGTAGCAAACAAACGTTGGTCCATCGTTGGACCAACGCTGGCCATTTTTTTCCACAACGTTGCTCCAACGTTGACTAGCAACGTTGGACCATCGATGCTTGTGTACGCCCAAGCGACGATGCTACAACGTGTTGGACCAACGTTGGTATCCAACCAGATTTCAACTTCCAAGGAGTTTCGAGAATCCAACGTTAATCCAACGTTGGACCAACGTTGGTATCCAACCAGATTTCAACTTCCAAGGAGTTGCGAGAATCCAACGTTAATCCAACGTTGGACCAACGTTGGTATCCAACCAGATTTCAACTTCCAAGGAGTTGCGAGAATCCAACGTTGGACCAACGTTGGTACCCAACCAGATTTCAACTTCCAAGGAGTTGCGAGAATCCAACGTTAATCCAACGTTGGACCAACGTTGGTATCCAACCAGATTTCAACTTCCTAGCAGTTGCGAAAATCCAACGTTAATCCAACGTTAATCCAACGTTGGACCAACGTTGGTATCCAACCAGATTTCAACTTCCTAGCAGTTGCGAAAATCCAACGTTAATCCAACGTTGGACCAACGTTGGTTTCCAACTTCCAACGAGTTTCGAGATTCCAACGTTGGTCCAACGTTGGCTTGCTACCTGGGTAATTCTAATGTTTGTCTTCATAATTATAATCATCATAAATTCATCCTTGATTGCTTGTGTAGCCAATTGTGGTTTCATTGTGAACCCATCAAGGCATATTAGTCTGGTGGCCAACTCTGAAAAAGTGGCCTAGAAATCGATTTAGGGAGTTCTGAATTGTAGGGGTTGCAGACAAGTATTTTCTGAAAGAGTATACCCTAGAGCTCACGAGTTTGCTTGTCTCCAGAATTGAAAATTGGTTTCCTGGGAGATATATGGTTGCCATGGTAACCACTTCGTAAATTTTATAGAAAATGACAATATTTCGAAAAATTATCATTTCACGGCCATGATGAGTGAACTTTCTTCTAAAAATATGTTTTCAGATGTGTGAAAGATTCTCTAAAATGATTAGAGACTTTCGTCAGGCAAGGTCAAAGGTAAAGGTCAAAGTTCACAGGTCAAAGTACAAAAATTAGTGGGAAAAAATCATGTTTTTGTACATTGTACTGATATCTTTAATCTTCAAATGAATTCGTATAATTGAAACTGCTGGAAACAAATAATTATGGATATAATGTATTATTACGATTCCAAAGCTGTATTTTCTGTTATATAGGACCATTTTACAAGGGAGATATGACATTTTTACGGTAACAATGTAAATGCCGCGATATAGTGCAATGTACACATTACATGTGTTATCCTATGCAAAATGTATACAGTGCTACAAACATTTTGCTAGCCAAGTGGGATGTCGGGAAAAGTTGAACGATACGGTTATTCAGCAATATAAACTGGGAAATAATTTGTTCTTAGCATAACTTAGGTATGTTGAATACGATAAGCCTTGTTTCCAAGTGAAATATTTAGCTTTTGACCCCCTAATTTGCATAAACAAAATGGCCGCCGAAATTGTGATTTACAAACATTCTCATAACGCATGCCTGTAATCATGAAGAGTTACAAATTGAATATTTCTACCTATTTAATGATAGTCATGCAAATAATACAAACCTTATATCGGAGTAAGTTATATTTACTCTAACGAATATGGAAATTAATGACTGGCATTAAAACAAATAACATTTTCGAAGGGATCTATATAGTAACATTGTCAAAATCCTCAAAATTTACAATACTTGGGTCTCTAGCGGGTCTTATAACATACCTGAGTGTCTTTGGTATTACCAACAGAAGCATGGAATATAGTTTTTTTCTTCTTTTTTTTCTTTCGTTTGAAGATATTTATGATTAAAGTGTTAAGGTTTATAACTATAGTATGTCCTTGATATTAAAAACTGTTTACAACGTCAGTGCAATGCTATAGCGAATTTCACTTTGCCTTTTCGCTCACTACTCGACCATATAACATCCATTAAACATGACATTGTCACACATTAATAACACATTAAAAATATACGTTTGATCAACTATTTGCCAGTTATTGTACATTTCAAAACTGAGAGTTATTAGTTCCTTTTAAATGATTAGTTGTCTTTTGTTCAAGTTTCTCAAGCGCACACTGAAGTGTCTTAATGCCGAGTATGAGGGTTTGGTAAATGAATAAGGACATTTCTAAAACAATCAGACTGCAGAAGTATAGAACACTCACAATAAATTAAAAACCCTTTATTTGCATATAAACAAAATGGCCGCTAGCTATCATGACAGTCATTACACAAAGAAAATGTATTATATAATTTATCTAAATTCATTTTACCAGCTACCTCTAGAGGCAGTTCTGTTTCGAACTCTGATTGTCAAAATGATGTCAAGAACATTTTAGATGATAAGTAGCACAGACATGAACAAAATAATGCTTACAATTTTCATTTTCAATTGACTAAAACGTCCATTGTAGTCTATAATTTCAGAATTATTCGTACATCAAGACGGTTACAGTTTGTTATTCCGAAGGTTCGTTATTCCAAAGGTTCGTTATTCAGAATGTTATCCCGAGGGTTTGCTATTCCTAAAATTAAATCGGGTTCGTTATTCCGAAGGTTTTTTATCCGAAAATAAAATCGGGTTCGTTATTCCGAAGGTTCGTTATTCCGAAGGTTCGTTATTACGAAGGTTCATTATTCCGAAGAAGGTTTATTAGTCAGAAAATAAAATATGATTCGTTAATCCGAAAATGAAATCAGGTTAGTTATAAAAATTAAAATGAAATCGGGTTTGTTATAATACTAGCATTTTTGTTTGTTTATTTAATTTAGAGCCTGAATTAAGCATGCCCCTTCCCCTTTCCCTCCCTTGGCCATGTTGGCCAGACCAATCAAACATTTAAGTTTGTTTTATCTTTTTATTTGATTAAGCAAGCCCCTCGCCCTCTTTCCCAGGTGGCTATGCTAGTCTGAACCGTTTATAGTATTCATCAAGCTGCCCATCGACTTCTTGTGAATAGACAGGAAAACCTGACGATCATCCCGGGAGGGCCAGGTTCCTAACGGCCACAGACTCACAATACTCATGGATGCTCTCACCATGAGTGACCAGTTAGCTTCCAATAAGCAATTAAAATGTAAAATCTGCTTGACTTGATGATATCCTATATGAGCAAATGGAACACCTAGTCCAGGTGACCCCAACTTGCTCCTGAACATGCTCAATGCATGCATGAGCACCAACAACATCCCGAAGCTCTGGAGGAAAGCCAAAGTTACCTACTTGTTGAAGCCTGGTAAAGACACAGTCAGTCCAAATGCTGTGCCATACGAGCGGTTTATCTTCGAAAACATCGCCCAATTCGTGGATGAACCCATCCCGGAACTATCAAGGTTAGGTCAGGAAAGGCAATTAGGCTATTCCTAAACTCATTGACGGCTATGATCATCAAGAGGATACATAAGCTATTCACCCGAGTTGCTTTCTTTGACCCTTTATGCTGCCTACGACACCTTGAACCGCCATGATCCCCACCAGGACTGTCGTGTTTGCTGTACAATCAGATATTATTATTTTTATTTTGGGGGTTGGGGGGGGGGGGGCGGTCCTCAACGGTATAACCGCAGCAGATAGATGACGCATTACGCATGAGGCAGCCTCATTTTAGATATTGTTCCTGCCTCATGTATTTCTGTTTGCTGGTAATATAGTCTTTGGTGCTTAAATGTAGAATGGCTGATGTGGGTCAACTTCAATATTGTTCTACAGCACCTTTATATCCATATTGTATTGGTTATCAGCTTTGTTCTTTGATTGAGGAACACACCAATTGCTTGTCAGGACCAGCTCTACGATGAATGCTTATTTTAGCAATGAACATTATTTTCCAAAGCATTATACCGCCACCTCAAAGACACCATCAGAGACGCCGGTGACAATTAAAGTATAATCAGCATATGGAAACACATGTATCAGATAGTATCAGGTGACCATCGGTCGCATTATGCAACTGATGACCCTGATAAATCATAAACATGAATGTTGAATAGAAAATTATAGTGCGCTGATAATGCACCGTGCTATTCCATTTTACGCATATTTTAGAAAAAGACTGCTTAATATTTATTTATATAGGATCATAGTATTGCGTCTTTGTACAGTCAAGCAGCTGACAGATCAATATTACTGTGGCACATCGATATATCAATGGCAAGGAAATAGTAAATCATGTGTATAATGTCATTCAATACACACTGTAGTTCTCTATAATTATGAAAGTTCTACCCTTTCCCCCCAGAGTAGAGTTGTGGCATATTGCACATAACTAAGGTTTCTTTATGCAAATTAAGTAAATAAAATGTAGTGATTAGTATTTCGAAATGTTGATTCTTTTATAAGTGAAATTATTCCTTCACTATTGAATTTACATATTCATTATATGAAAATGAGCAAAGCAAAATATGCCTCGCCCAGTTGCAAACAAATAATATTCATAAGTAAATACACTTTAACATTGTTCTATTGGATGCGATCACCACTAATTTTCATATTCATGAGCATCTAAGTACTCTAGTTACCTCGATAATTTGTAGAATTTAGCACTCTCAAATTATCCATACGTATAATATCCCTTTTACAATTTATTTTCATTGTACATGTATTACAAAGCTTTGAAATGCTTAAGTTCCACTACCGTAAAGGTCTCAACATAATATCTTGTGGCCATTTTGTTGAATGATAATGAGGGGATTAACGTTAATTGTGATTGTTTCATAACTCTGATTGGTTTAAAAATGTCCTTAATTTGTTGCCAAAGCCTTACTTACAGAATAAAGACTCTTCAGTGTTAAACTCGCTTACCGAATATGATACATATTGATGTAATTATATGATTTGTATAATGCTAGTCACTAATTTGCATAATTATTCATGAAAGTGAATATTAAATCTCTGATTTACTATCGACTTTCATAATACGGCATAGGTAGAGATATACATTTGTTATTCGTATCTCAGAAAATAGTATATGATACAAGAATATTTGGAAATTACGATGTTGGTGGCCATTGTGTTTATGCAGATTAGGTGGTCAATAACTGGAAAATCATCTTGGAAATAAAGCTTATCGTATTCATCGTACCTGAATTATGCTGAAAATAAGTATTTTCCTCAGTTTATATTCTCTAAATTCCCTTAGCGTTAAATTTTTCCAGATATTCAACTAGACTAGTAAGTTGTATTATTGTATGATTTTGCATAGGATAACACATGTACTGTGTGCTTTGCACTTTACGGGGCAGTTTCAATTAGATAATTCATTTGAAGATGAAATATATCAGTACAACATGTACAATGTACAAAAACATGATTTTTCCATTCATTTTTGTACTTTGACCTTTACTGTTGACCTTGCGCGATGAAAGTCTTTAATCATTTTAGAGCATCTTTCCCACATCATTCTGTCTTTTTGACAATGTTCCTTCGAAAATATTATTTGTTTTAATGCCAGTCACTAATTTCTATATTCGTATAAGAGTAAATATCACTTACTTCGATATAAGGTTTGTATTATTTGCATGGCTATCATTAAATAGGTAGAAATATTCAATTTGTAACTCCTATCTCTACATGATAACAGACATACGATATGAGAATATTCGTAAATTACAATTTCGGCGGCCATTTTGTTTATGCAAATTAGGGGGTCAAAAACTAAAAATTTAACTTGGAAACAAGGCTTATCGTATTCAGCATACCTAAGTTATGTAAACAACAAGTCATTTCCCAGTTTATATTGCTGAATAACCGTATCGTTCAACTTTTCCAGACATCCCGCTTGACTAGCAAAATGTTTGTAGCACTGTATACATTTTGCATAGGATAACACATGTTATGTGTACATTGCACTATATCGCGGCATTTACATTGTTACCGTTAAAATGTCATATCTCCCTTGTAAAATGGTCCTATATGACAGAAAATACAGCTTTGGAATCGTAATAATACATTCTATCCATAATTATTTGTTTCTAGCAGTTTCAATTATGCAAATTCATTTGAAGATGAAATATATCAGTACAACATGTACAATGTACAAAAACATGATTTTTCCATTCATTTTTGTACTTTGACCTTTACTGTTGACCTTGCGCGATGAAAGTCTTTAATCATTTTAGAGCATCTTTCCCACATCATTCTGTCTTTTTGACAATGTTCCTTCGAAAATATTATTTGTTTTAATGCCAGTCACTAATTTCTATATTTGTATAAGAGTAAATATCACTTACTTCGATATAAGGTTTGTATTATTTGCATGGCTATCATTAAATAGGTAGAAATATTCAATTTGTAACTCCTATCTCTACATGATAACAGACATACGATATGAGAATATTCGTAAATTACAATTTCGGCGGCCATTTTGTTTATGCAAATTAGGGGGTCAAAAACTAAAAATTTAACTTGGAAACAAGGCTTATCGTATTCAGCATACCTAAGTTATGTAAACAACAAGTCATTTCCCAGTTTATATTGCTGAATAACCGTATCGTTCAACTTTTCCAGACATCCCGCTTGACTAGCAAAATGTTTGTAGCACTGTATACATTTTGCATAGGATAACACATGTTATGTGTACATTGCACTATATCGCGGCATTTACATTGTTACCGTTAAAATGTCATATCTCCCTTGTAAAATGGTCCTATATGACAGAAAATACAGCTTTGGAATCGTAATAATACATTCTATCCATAATTATTTGTTTCTAGCAGTTTCAATTATGCAAATTCATTTGAAGATGAAAGATATCTGTACAATGTACAAAATCATGATTTTTCCATTAATTTTTGTACTTTGACCTGTAAACTTTGACCTTTACATTTGACCTTGCCTAATGAAAGTCTCTAATCATTTTAGGGAATCTTTCCCACATCTGTAAACATCTTTTTTAGAAGAAAGTTCACTCATCATGGCCTTGAAATTATAATTTTTCGAAATATTGTCATTTTCTATAAAATTTACGAAGTGGTTACCATGGCAACCATATATCTCCCAGGAAACCAATTTTCAATTCTGGAGACAAGCAAACCCCTGAGCTCTAGGGTATACTCTTTCAGAAAATACTTGTCTCCAACCCCTACAATTCAGAACTCCCTAATCCATTTTTTTAAAATCTGGCCACCAGACTATATCATCTTCTCTTCAAAGTGTTGGAACTGCACCCTTCAGGAGCAACATACCTATCTATGGTCCATATTTCATGCTCATTAGAATAAACTCTTCATCACCACCAAAACAGACCTCATTATTATTATCATCATCATTATCATTATCATTATCCATCATCATCATCATCATCATCACCACCACCATCACCATCATCATCATCATCATCATCGTCATTATCATCCGATTCATTACATATCCTTTACAGATGCTTAACCAATTGTGGCGAGAGTGTGAATCCATCGGAGCGGTTAGTCCTCTCTGCTAGGTGTGAGAACTGCACCCTTCAAGAGAGACCTACGTACACATGGTCCTTGCTACCCGACAACCCTGACAACTCCAGACAGGAACTCTTGTGGAATCAAGACACCACCACGACAAGAACTAATCCCTACCTGGCCATCTGCGCATACACTTTCCAAGGAAGTGAGCAGTACGCTCTCCGCCTCGATGGTATGTGCGTTAGAAACCTGTACATATCGTCGGTGACATTACGTACCGGCGAATCTTCAAATTTCGGTTGATTTTTCGATTTTGAGTTGTTGGCATATTTTTGATGTCTATACCCAACTCTATCACATATCTGAATTTCAGTCTTCAAAATTCACGATAGCATTGTTTTTCAGAAATTGATATTCGAAAATAGAGACAAAATTGTGATAGAGTTGGGTATAGACATCAAAAATATGCCAAAAACTCAAAATCGAAAAATCGACTGAAATTTGAAGATTCGCCGGTACGTAATGTCACCGACGATATGGTGTAATTAGTAGTTAGCTCATCATTTGCGGAATATAACTTTAAAACCAATTCAAAACTGCAGCCCTAACTGCATGAGGGCAGAGTTCTGGAAACTAAATTTGCTATTGCATGGGAACGCTAGGAACCATGATTAACATGAACCAGTGGCTTATAATACTTTACTGTAGCCTAATCAATACAGGGTGGCCCAAAAAAAACGGAACGGGGCACTTCCCAAAATATAATACCACAATGTTTATGTTCATCGGATAGGGTGTCTTTTCCAATGAAAAACGATACCAAGAACAGTAATTTTGGTCAGGTCGTTTTTGTTTAAGGACGCTGTGAGTGAGACCATGTCAGGTGCCGATTTATGTCGATTTCAACCTAGTCAATGCCAGTTTAACCGCACTCCTTGCCCGTAATACCATGCCCATTCTCTCGGCACACGGCTGAGTGCACACTAACAATAGTGCGCGATGCTCAACGCTATGAACGGCGGTTCGTGCGATTCATCAAGCACTGGCTCAATACAAATTGACAAAAAAGAGAACCTGACATGGTGTCACTCACAGCGTCCTAAAACAAAAACTACACGACCAAATTGACTGTTTTTGGTATCGTACAAGACACTCTATCCGATGGACATAATACATTTGTTACTATATTTTGGGAAGTGCCCCGTTCTGTTTTTTGGGGGCCAACCTGTATTTAAATTCACTCAAATTTATGGTGACACTCAAATGTAACTAATATGTTACAAGCCTTTTTTTAGATTCACTTGATGAAAACTCTTATGGTGACAATAACACTCATACTTGACAAATGTGTTACAAGACTTTTTTCAATATCTTCACTAGTTCTTAGCAGGAGTGGAGCGTCATCGTTTGCAGAATATAGCTTTGAGACCAACTCTCCGCCTACGATGGGGAACTGCAGCATTTCACCGAAAGAAGGCAGAGTTCTGGAAACTAAATTCGCTATTGCATGTAAAGGCTTCTATGATGAAGATGAACCAGTGACTTATCAAATTCGGGCTTCGACAGGGGCAGCTAATGATGCTGGCTTGACGTCTCTCAATGCCATTTCATCCTCCGGTAAGTGCAGCTTCGACCTCTCTCTCTATGACATTGCAATTAATTGTATTTCAAATTTGAATGAGAAATAATAGTAGTACAAATAGATAAATTATTGATTTTAAGCCAGTGCGTATGGGAACCTGGTGTACCCTGTGTTTACTCTATAGGGAATGCAAAATCTAGTAGAGAAAAGGGGTGGTATTCTGTACGGATCTTAGGAGGTGAAGTTGATCCTAAGATCAACTTTGGTATTCTGTAAGTTGCTCTTAAAGTTGACCAAAAGATAATATCAACTTGACCTTAGCCGTAGTTATGCAAATTTATGTAAATCACCTGTCCTAAAAGATAAAACGTATTCTGTAACTGCACTTGGGATCAACGCGCACTCCCAAAATATAAGACTGCCCCTACCCTGTCTTAGCCATTGGATAATACATGCAACAATATTTGCAAAATTAGTAGCGCGTAAGATAAGATAACGCGCACTCAGTGGACAATGAAACTTGCGCTGTGTGTTTGTTGTGCGCGAAGAAACAATCAAAATCGAGTAACCGAAGCCACGCCCCCAGGGTTAAACTAAGATAAGAGGCAATCTCTGATTGGTTAGATTACATCTTCATGGCGCAGATTAATTATTCATTATTCATGCTAAGATCAACTTACAGAATACCGATTTTGCAGATCTTAGGGAGGTCTTAAAGTTGATCTTAAGATCAATTGCTAAGATCAACTCTCGGATGAACTTACAGAATACCACCCCAGGTCAATGAGAACTAAAATTGCATGCCCATCATATATGTGTACATGAAGCAGTATTCATATACTCAAACTTCAGGCATATATTAGAGTTGATCCAAAGATCCCCTCTATTGGCGTTGATACTATACTTAGACTAAGTAGTTTTGGCACCAATCAACGCATGAGGAAAACATCACTCGATCTCTAGCTTGATCAGTCGGCAAATAGTGAGCTGATGTCATTCTACTTTATACTTTGTGAGGCTGCTTTTTAATTCTGAAGAGCCTTAATTACCAATTGGACACCCGTACGCAAGTATTAGATGCACTTGTTTTGAAAACCATCCATTTGAAGCTAATTGATACATTTTCCATTTCCATTTTGATCTTATTCTGCAGTTACTCTGATATACTTTGGAGTTGACCCACACATTCCCCCATCATACCTACCCGTTGGCTTAGAGAGCCGTGATTACCAGGTGGACATCGATATACGCGTTTCAGACGAATATGGTGCTGCTACACATACATCTTTGACAGCAAGGGCAAGTTGAATAATCATAGATTTTTATCAAATAAATCTTGTTAAAATCCTTCTAGGTACATTTTTTCCTTCAGAATTGGCCTTAAAGGGATCTAGTAACTTTATTGACAAGTACAAAAAGTGATGAATAGTTGATAAAATGTGTATTGTTGTGATCTATACACACAGTCATAACTTTCCAGCGGATAACTAAAAATCTGAACACTTCAATCGCAAATATCTTTGTAATGAAAGGAAAATTACAACAAAAATTAAACCTGTTCCTTGCTTTGATTGGATATGAGAACTGCTAGAGTTCCAAGACAGATTTGTGGATTGGGACAATGTAACTAGATCTCTTTAAAAGTAAACAAGATCCTAAAGAATAGTAAATATATTATCCATTGCGGATATAGTATCGGAAATAATATCGCTAGTGATATTCGTTTGTCTCGCAATGTATGGTCAACTAGGAATCTAAAAGATCATGACGTTTCGTGTGCCGCTGCAACACTTTGTCAAATGATATAATCTAATGTAGACAATCGGTTTTTATGCTCTACCGTGGCTCCAAACGCACAATCTTACATAAGCAAGTACGTTCCTAATAGGTCAACAAAGGGCCGCGTCGATTGGCCGGTGCACACGGGTACTCAACCAATCAACGGGACACTGGTTCGGCCCGCCTGCCGAACCAGCGTACGATACGTCGCCATGACACTACCCCGACCAACCGGCCCCCACCGGCTGATTCCAACCCACGGTCAAACCGAGCCACCTTCTTGCTTCAACGCTCATATCTACGTATCAATTTCAGGGCAGGGCGCCCGTATGTTCAATCAATAATAGTAAATATATTATCCATTGCGGATATAGTATCGGAAATAATATCGCTAGTGATATTCGTTTGCAATGTATGGTCAACTAGGAATCTAAAAGATCATGACGTTTCGTGTGCCGCTACAACACTTTGTCAAATGATATAATCTAATGTAGACAATCGGTTTTTATGCTCTACCGTGGCTCCAAACGCACAATCTCACATAAGCGAGTACGTTCCTAATAGGTCAACAACGGGCCGCGTTGATTGGCCGGTGCACATGGGTACTTAACCTAAAGTATAACAAACATGGTTGATTGTTGTTATAATTATGGCAATAGAAGTAAGAATATTTATTAAAAAACTGAATACATTAATGAAAGAAGGCTGTCAGATATCACATTCCATTTGGTTCTATTGCATCTGAGTGTGCACTAAGAAAAGCGGGTTATGTAATGGCTGTTTAATCAGGTGAGGTCAGTCACTATGTAACCCACATTTTTTAAATTACCAATCAAATGGAAGTTTCATGCCGTGCCGTTGGTTAACATGGCAGCCTCCAGTGTTCAGTCAAAACAGATGAAAGTGCATGGTTTCAAAAACATTTATTATCTCCATAATTAGCGATACCTGAGAGGAAATATACCACTGGAAGTGAGAGGAGTTATGCATTTACCAGAAACAGTAGTGAAAATGCCAGCATTTGGCTCCCTTTTAACCCATTCCCTTTGAGATTCTGAAATTCCCATAGACTTTGTACTTAGCCCATACGGTTCCCGTAGGCAATATGGGTTAAATGCAGGCAGCTATGACTCCCATGTGTCTTCTGTGCTCCATAGGTACTAGGTCTGGTCACTAACACAGACCAGAATGATGCCACTGTATCAGACACCATCTTGGAATTTACCTCGGGGGAAGGGAATGCCCTCTCTGGCTTGTTGGAGACAGGTGACGTGCAGGGAGCGGCACAACTTGTTATCACAATGACCTCCCTGCTCAACGCAGAGTCGGAGAGTGATCAAGATGAAATGGGACATGCTACATTGGAGGAGCAGGAGGAAGAGAGCAATTTTATAGCGGAGAAGAAGTCAAAGAGAATAAAGGTTTGTACTCTTCATATTTATATCTGAAAACACATGCTAAATTTAAAGGGCAATAATTCACTAATTGATGTTTTTGAAGTCAACACATTAGTATAATATGTAGGGATCAGACTTTCATGAGGGAAATATCAATTCATTCATGAACATACTAGGCCTTTAATTACCTTGAAGGCCACATCTCGCCATCTTCATTGCAAGAGTTATACTTTGGCTTGGCAAACTATTCAATGTTACATATACTTAATGGAAGATTAACTTTTTACATCTTGATCATCACACATGAAACCAGTTTTCCATTTTTGAAATCCAATTAGGCTCCCTTATAATGTTATACCCCTATTAGAATAGTCCCATGTTATAATATAGCCATATATTGGAAAATACAGAATAAACCCAATATAGCTCTGTATTGGAATATAGCATGTATACTATGGTTCATGAATAAATGTCCACTCCATTTTATTAGTTTAATCCCCACCCCCTAGCCCCAACCCTTTCTTTGTCAAGTAAGTTTATGTGAGCTTGATGCTCCCAGTAAGGACAAAGAAGATCTGCACTGGACCAAACGCTATAGGATTAATTCCCCTAGCCTTTGTATAGAGTACCAGCAGAAATATGATAACCTGGAGATAAAGAGCAGGAACTGGTCAGCAAGTGTTTCCATGTGCCATTCTGAATCTTGATTGCGCACGAAGAACACCTGTACTGAACTGTTTCTCCCCGTATCATTATTTCCAGGTAAGACAATATTATTTCTATCTTTGTAGCATTATATCATTATAAATTGTACACATTGTATGTTATGATGTGAAGGTGACTATGTTGAAGTTCATTCATACACTTTGTTAAATGAATGAGATATAAACTAGTAGTAGTAGAATTATGAGAGAGAGAAAAGAGTTTGTGAGACTAATTGAGTGCGAGAGAAGAGTTTGTGAAAAGCTATAGTTACTCTATAACTTGGTGAATATTGAGAAGATTCTATTGTGTAAGTTTATTATGTTAGTAATAATTATATATTGAATAATTATTGACATCTGACGTATGAAGTAAGTATAGAGAAATACAAGTTTCGAATAAGTAAGTTATAAGTTATATACTGTTGCATGAAGAGATATAGCATGATTTGCTAACAGCTTGTGAGCGGTGAAGATTAACTTTGAGAGTTCGATGTGAACGGGACTTATAATACTTATACTGTGTGTTCTCCCAAACTTATGATTGTGTGTGTGTGAAACAAGCCAAACCAGTTGTACATAGTTTGTGTAGATTAGACTTGTATATAAGCTGCTTTAATCTATGATATGAAATGGGTTAAGTAACTCCAGTCGCTCAAAGAAGAGGATATTGGATTAAAAGAGAGATATTCAGGGCTTTATATACAAAGATACCTGTGGTTTGTCTTCCTCACTTTATTAAGGAAATGCCCAGAGTGTAGTCTTGGAGATCAGACCCATGTAGTATATTCTTTTGTATTATATTTATACTAAATGTACACACTGCTAGTTTAGCTTAGGATAGTAATTCAAAGTGCCTGGAATATAGAATAACTACGTAACAGGAATTCTTTGTTTAAGTCTTGTCAATTTATATAGCTGTTATATAAATTCAAGTAGCCATTTTGATGTTTGGATTTAAAAGCCACTGTTAGTTCTAATGATTAGTTTAGTGATTTAATATATCATACTGAAGGGTTAACATTATTTCATAAAGTTAATATTCGGTTCTATTTAATAATATAATATTAAATATATTATCTGGCACTTGGTTATTATATAGAGTTTCCAGATAATTGTTATTGTGTTAGCTTAGTTAATCATGTTAAATTAATAATAATCTAACTATAACTATTATTAGTTTGGAATCTTTTAGAATACAGATATTTATGAACGGATTTACAAGTTGAAGTCGTATTGATTTAGTAAGCGGTTTAAATGGAATATGTTAGACTTTAATATAAACATGATGCATGTTTATGGGAATTAGACAAGAGTGTATAGTTGTATATAACGTATTTTGTAACTTGTTGATGTATATAGCACATTCATTGTTAGTATTTAGTCACTTTAGAAAGAAACACACTTAAGGATGAAATGATTAAGAAGTGTGATATACGAGATGTGCGAAATTAATGGTGATGGTTATATATCAGTTATGATAACTATATGGAAACATAATTTTGAGAGTGTTTACTCATGCGATATTGTTATTGTATTATGATTTCTATTATTGATTGACATTTATTATTGAGATAATAAATGTGCCATTCTGAATCTTGATTGCGCACGAAGAACACCTGTACTGAACTGTTTCTCCCCGTATCATTATTTCCAGATTTAGGATTCTTGTTAGTTTTTAACAAGCAACCATCCCTACACACCATAGGGGTGTAACATTTTGGAGGCACTGCCCGGATGGTGTCACCAGTCTCGATGTCCCCGAGGGACTAGATGCTGCACGTCATCATCCAATGAGACGAGCCGGTTAGACCTGACCTGACCCAGACCAAACCCCTTCTAACTAATCGTATAGCAGAGTTGGGAGAGCCTCAACAACCAGGATGGAGCGCCTTATCGCTGATGTCGCCAAAGGACTAGAAGGGTGTAGCAGCGAAGGACTCATAGACGTGTTGACGGCCCTCAAAGTAGCAGAGGATGAGGTGAGTAGAGGTAAGGAAAAGGGTAGTAAGGGTCTCAGAAGGCTTATTTTAACCCATCTAGGAAGAGATGAGTTGTATTACAGCGACGACGAGGGAGAGGCTACATGGAGGAAGGTGGCTGACATGATTGACATCAAGGAAGAGACCACCAGACCCATCGATGACGCAGAGGTAGCCTCACCACCACCACCACGTAGCAATGACGCACCCAAACCTGAGGCGATGTCCTGGAGGAGAGAATTCAAGATTTCCGGTCAGGTGGGTGAGGTAGGACAGAAGGAGAGGCTCAGTTTCATGAGCCTCATCCATCAAATAGAGCGCGGGAAAGAAAGGAGATACCCAGATGAGGAGATCGTTGACGCCGTTATTCGTGCGATGGCGCCTGGCCTCACTTTAAGGGGTTATCTGGAATCAAGGCCCCACCTCAACCTACCCACCCTCCGTCGGTTAATACGGTCTCACTACCAGGAGAAGGAAGCCACAGAATTGTACCATGAACTGAGTAGGGCGGTTCAGGGACAAAAGGAGACGCCTCATGATTTTCTGCTTAGACTACTCGCCCTGAAACAGAAAATAATGTTTGTTTCCCAGGAGGCCGGATCCTCATTTCGCTACGACGGTGCCCTAGTGGAGCACATGTTTAGGCACTCTGCACTGACTGGCCTAGCGAACGAGAGTGTCAGGAACGACATGAAGCCTTGCTTGAACAACCCGTCGACCAGTGATGAGGACCTCCTGGAAAGCGTGAATCTGGCCGCCAACAACGAGACGGAGCGGCTTGCCAAACAAAAGAAAAGGGTACCAGCCCAGATAAATACACTCGAGGCTGGGAATCAAAAGGAGACAAAGGTCGACATGGGCAGCCTACACAAGGAGATCAAGGCTCTGATCAGGGCAGAGTTTGCAGCCATCAGAGAGAGTGATCCAGCTCCTCGAACAGGTCGGCAGGGCCCATCAAGTCAACGATCTCCGCTGGAATGGGGCTGCACAGAATGCCGGAAGAAAGGAGAAGGCAGACAGTGTCGCCATTGTTTTAAGTGCGGGAGTACAGGACACATAGCTAAAGGCTGCTTGGCGGGAAACGGCCAGCGGGCACCCCTACGGGACGGGTCGTGCCCACCGGGAACCAACCAGTAAGTCCCAAGCAGCATTACAAGCCACATGTAGACATCAGAACCAGTTTCCCATCCCGATCTCAGACCAAGGTAGCGAAACTGGTAGGAAAAAAATGCATGCTTCATTGTCTACTCCAAGGGCGAAAAACGCATGTATTATGGGATACTGGAGCCCAAGTTTCCCTGATCTCCAGCTCCTGGCTTAAAGACTCCCTCCCTCACAAACAAGTTCAACCAATTTCACATCTCCTCCAAGACCAGGATCTACAATTGTCAGCAGCAAATGGTACCAATCTCCCTTTCAGCGGATATGTTGAACTACCAGTCCAGATTGATGGCAGTGGAGCTGCAGAGATCCAAGTCCCTTTTCTGGTAGTAGGAGACCACACCATCAGTGAGGATGCTATCCTTGGCTATAACGTCATTGAATCCCTGATCAACCACCCTTCTTCCTCCCCCGATGCAATACACCGAGCCCTAGTATCAGCGATGAGTAGTCCTCCTGAGATGGTAAGCAGCATCATCAGTACACTTGAGGCCGCCCAAATCGATGCATGTCCGATGGCCAGAGTGAACAAGGTAACAGTGCTACCACCTGGCAAAAGTCATAAGGTTCCGTGCCGGATCCATTCCGGTGCTCTAGGGAAGACCCGCTGCCTTTTCGAGCCTGACGAGGAGAACCCATTGTTTGATGCTGGCCTGTGCATAGACCCATTCCTGGTGGAAGTGAAACGTGGAAGTTCGTGCAGAGTGCAAGTCCTGGTCACCAATACTTCATCTCGTCCTATTGTGTTACCAAAGAAGACAGTCCTTGGGCACCTACATGGAATTTCATCCGTTCACCACCACATCCCAACCAATGAGACTCAGAACACCAAGGTTAATCAAGTAACTACTGACCCACCTACCCAATCCTTCCATGACAAATTCGACCTGGGACACTTGTCACCACAACAACGAGATAAAATCATTGGTGTGTTAGACGCAGAGCGTGATGTTTTCTCGATGGGAGATGAAGACATCGGATCTATTCCAGATCTTCATATGAACATCAGTCTCAATGATCCAACACCTGTTCAAAGGACTTACATGGCTGTTCCACGCCCATTGTTCCGAGAAGTGAAGGATTATGTGGCCAATCTGCTGGAGAAGGGATGGGTCCGAAAGTCCAGCTCGCCATATTCTTCACCCGTGGTCTGTGTCAGGAAAAAGGATGGAACACTGAGACTCTGCATTGACTACCGCCAACTCAATCAGAAAACTATTCCAGACCGACAACCAATCCCCCGTATCCAAGAAGTACTGGACAGCCTGGGCGGAAATGCGTGGTTCACAACGCTGGATCAGGGTAAGGCCTACCACCAGGGGTTCATGGCAGAAGACAGTAAACGCCTTACTGCCTTCATCACGCCATGGGGCCTTTACGAATGGAACCGCATCCCGTTTGGACTAACCAATGCCCCTGCTGTTTTCCAGCGTTGTATGGAAGGTTGTCTAGATGACCTGAGTGGAGAGATCTGCACAGTTTATCTAGACGACATCCTGATCTACAGCCCAACCTTCGATGACCATGTCGCCCACCTACAGAAAGTCCTGTGTCGGCTAAAGGAGAAAGGCATCAAGCTAAAGCCAGCCAAATGCAAGTTTTTCCAAAGCCAGGTGAAATATCTAGGTAGGATAGTATCGGCACATGGTCATCAGGCTGATCCAAACGATACAGAGGCGGTACGCATGCTTAAGGAGAAAACACCAGCCACAGTGGGAGATCTGCGCAAGCTGCTCGGACTGGTGGGATATTATCGGAGATATATTCCCAATTTCTCTCGACGAGCTGCTTGTTTGTACCAACTCCTATCAATCGACAAGACACAACTCAAGCCAGACAAGAAGAAATACACCAAACAGAAGACATCCAACTCCCTTCCTTCAAGTACACCCATCGAGTGGAAAGAGTGCCATCGCTCAGCCATTACATCCCTGATAGACAGCCTTCTTCAAGCCCCCATCATGGCCTACCCAGACTTCGAAAAACCCTTCGTAGTGCATACCGATGCATCCCATGAAGGGCTGGGAGCAGTGCTGTACCAGGAGCAGGACAACAAGTTGAGAGTGATAGCCTACGCTTCTCGTTCCCTCACTCCGGCAGAGAAGAACTATCACCTACACTCGGGAAAACTTGAGTTCCTGGCGTTGAAATGGGCGGTGTGTGAGCGGTTCCGAGATTATCTGTACTACTCTCCACCCTTCGTCATATTCACCGACAATAACCCCCTCACCTATGTACTAACCTCTGCCAAGCTGAACGCCACTGGTATGAGATGGGTTGGGGAACTGGCTGATTTCCATTTCAGCATTAAGTACCGTCCAGGAAAGAAGAATGGTGATGCTGATACGCTCTCGCGGGAACCACTCACTGTTCCAGACATGACCGGGTACTCAGAGGAGATCACCGAACCAATCATACAGGCAGTGCACCATGGAGTTCAGGTAAACAAGGAGGTGCCCTGGAACATGGCTCTTTCCGGCGCAGAAGCCATCCCAGCCCAAGTGTCCAGTGTTCACATTTCTGCGGGACTACCTCAGCTTACAACAGGAGAAATACAAACTTCCCAGAAGAAGGACCCCACCATCTCCGTTATCCTGGACCTAAAGGAAAGAGGAACACAATTATCCCCCAAAGAACGGAGAAAAACAACAAAAGAAGTCCAAAAGCTGCTCCACGAATGGAACCGACTTGTGGTAGACAATCAAGGAATTCTACGTCGGAAAACTGCCACACGAAATCAACTGGTTCTACCTGACAAATACAAGCAACTGGTGTACCAAGAGCTGCATGTCAACATGGGCCACCTTGGACCGGAGAGAGTGACGCAGTTGGCGAGGGAGCGGTTTTACTGGTCAGGGATGGAAGGTGACATTACAAAATTCATCACATCTAGGTGCAGTTGCCTGAAGAACAAGAAACCAGCAAGACAGATCAGGGCACCAATGACTAGTATCACCAGCACTCAGCCGCTTGAACTTGTCTCCATCGACTTTCTCCATCTGGAGAAGTCCAAGGGTGGGTACGAGTATATTTTGGTAGTGATGGACCACTTTACCAAATTGGCTCAAGCATACCCCACCAGGAACAAGTCAGCAAAAACCGTTGCGGATAAAATCTTTAACAACTTCATCCTGCAGTTCGGTTTTCCTCAGCGGATCCATCATGACCAGGGAGGAGAGTTTGAAAATCGGTTGTTCCGCCGATTGGAGATGCTGGCCAACATCAAGCACTCCAGAACTACCCCCTACCACCCAGAAGGGAACGGGCAGGTGGAACGATTCAACCGTACCCTACTGTCCATGCTGCGCACCCTAACTTCTACCGAAAAGGCCAATTGGAAAGACCATCTCCCCAAGGTTGTACATGCATACAACTGCACAAAATCGGAAGCGACCGGGTTTTCCCCATTCTTCCTAATGTACGGGCGGGAACCGAGGCTTCCCATTGATCTGGTCTTCCAACTGGAAGGAGAAAAGGAGGATGGCAAGGTGACACATGCTGACTTCTGTAACAGATGGAAGGATGAGATGCAGGAAGCATACACCTTAGCCCGACGGAATGCGGAGAAGAGCACCTCCAGGGGAAGGAAAGATGGGAAACGGCCAAGTCTCCCACTTGACAAAGGTGATCGAGTCCTTGTCCGCAACCATAAGCGCGTTCCAGGCCCAAACAAGCTCCAGCCCTATTGGGAACAGGAAGTTTACCAGGTAGTAAAGAGGATAGGGAATGACTTGCCGGTCTACGAAGTAGTTCGTGAGAATGGGTCTGGTCCGGCAAGAGTCCTCCATCGCAACATGCTGTTACCATGTACTGGTTTTCCAGTTTCGGACGTAGAGCAACCCAAGGAAACAGATGTTAAGGCCCCATCCCGGCGAAGAACCGGAGCCAATAAAACCCTACCCTCCCACAAGTCACTGTCATCTGCAGAATCGTCAGATGAAGAAATGTATTATCGGGAAGCAACAAGGAGAACAGGTTTTCAACACCAGCTAACTGAAAGTGATGCATCGGTTGAAACCCCTACCTCAGATGATGAGCTATCTTCAGATAATAACAACCTGGCGGAGACAGTGCAACCTACACCCCCACCCCCACAAGTGACTGATGACGGACAGCAAGATAGAAGGGCTAGTGTGACTCCACCATCAATTGAACAACGAGATGACACTCCCTTGCAGCAGCAACCCAACCCACCATTACCTCCCCGACGCCGCCAACCTCCTTCATGGCTGACCTATGACAACCTAGGAGGCCCTACCCTGCAACAAATCCAACCAAACCTGATGCACATCCCAGCTGTAGTGAACGACCAGCATCAGTTCGTCCCCCTACATCCTAATAAGCCTTATGTTGCCCCTTTCATGCCCCAGACCTTTCCAATGCCTTATCCTCCTCAACATGCTATGTCTTCTCAGTATCCATCATCCAACCCACCCTCAGGCCAGGTGCAGTGGGACCCCCCACTACCAGTCTCCAAAGTGCAGCCGCCACTGGGGCCGACAACGCCAATGATGGGATCGACATCGCAGCCGATGATGGGACCGACATCGCAGCCGCTGAATCCGACACCGCAGACACTGGGTCCGACGCTACAGCGACTGAGTACTACATCGCAGATGGTGATCCCAGCAATGCAGCCATTCGGACTGGCAACGCAGCAACACGGGCACTTTCAGTCATCACTGAGGGGACCACCAACTGTGATGCCGGGAGCTACATGGATGCCTGATCTGCGGGCACCTGCAGGTTTGTATTAGTGACTCTCAGAATAGTGTGGACATGACCTGTGTTCATACTGAACTTCGGTGTGTGCCAATCAAGCCGACACACAGTGAGTCATTAAAGACAATTTACTTCTCAACGAAGGACACTAAACTGGTGAATGCTGAACGTCACGAATCGCGCAAGAGAGGTCACCGCACCGAAATGGGCTGATGGTGAGAGCGTACTTGCAGCGTGAAGGAAGGAGATGACTAGAAGCATGGGAATAGCTCTGAAGCTACGTCACCAGTCGACGGTTGGAAAGTGAATGAACAGTCAGAGCTTGCAAAGAACATTATGTTTAATTGAATAGTTCATAGGCAGGTTGAAATAATATGTTAATAAGATTTTAAGATTCCTGACCAGTAGCAGGGATGAGTCTAGATGAAGAAGCACTGCGCAGTGTATTAAGAAAGGAGATAACTTTTGTAGCATAAGACAACTGATATTTATGTTGTACAAAAGCGTTTCTCACAAGACATGACTCATTCATTGCGTTATAATTGTTTTATTGGAGATGTGATTCTCTTTCTATCAAGCTAGTATTAAAGGTCTATAGATCTGAGTTGGAACCGTATACACTCTGACTTAGTTACTAGTATTGGTAGATTTATATAGAATGATTGTAATAAATTATTACACAGATGTAACAAGTGGTAGGATTTCAGTGATATAGGTTGGATTGATATCCAGATTTTTTTTGCTTTTGTTTGGTTATGATATTGTTAGATATCCAGCGGACATTTATTTTTTTTGGAGGGGGAAGGTGTTATACCCCTATTAGAATAGTCCCATGTTATAATATAGCCATATATTGGAAAATACAGAATAAACCCAATATAGCTCTGTATTGGAATATAGCATGTATACTATGGTTCATGAATAAATGTCCACTCCATTTTATTAGTTTAATCCCCACCCCCTAGCCCCAACCCTTTCTTTGTCAAGTAAGTTTATGTGAGCTTGATGCTCCCAGTAAGGACAAAGAAGATCTGCACTGGACCAAACGCTATAGGATTAATTCCCCTAGCCTTTGTATAGAGTACCAGCAGAAATATGATAACCTGGAGATAAAGAGCAGGAACTGGTCAGCAAGTGTTTCCATGTGCCATTCTGAATCTTGATTGCGCACGAAGAACACCTGTACTGAACTGTTTCTCCCCGTATCATTATTTCCAGGTAAGACAATATTATTTCTATCTTTGTAGCATTATATCATTATAAATTGTACACATTGTATGTTATGATGTGAAGGTGACTATGTTGAAGTTCATTCATACACTTTGTTAAATGAATGAGATATAAACTAGTAGTAGTAGAATTATGAGAGAGAGAAAAGAGTTTGTGAGACTAATTGAGTGCGAGAGAAGAGTTTGTGAAAAGCTATAGTTACTCTATAACTTGGTGAATATTGAGAAGATTCTATTGTGTAAGTTTATTATGTTAGTAATAATTATATATTGAATAATTATTGACATCTGACGTATGAAGTAAGTATAGAGAAATACAAGTTTCGAATAAGTAAGTTATAAGTTATATACTGTTGCATGAAGAGATATAGCATGATTTGCTAACAGCTTGTGAGCGGTGAAGATTAACTTTGAGAGTTCGATGTGAACGGGACTTATAATACTTATACTGTGTGTTCTCCCAAACTTATGATTGTGTGTGTGTGAAACAAGCCAAACCAGTTGTACATAGTTTGTGTAGATTAGACTTGTATATAAGCTGCTTTAATCTATGATATGAAATGGGTTAAGTAACTCCAGTCGCTCAAAGAAGAGGATATTGGATTAAAAGAGAGATATTCAGGGCTTTATATACAAAGATACCTGTGGTTTGTCTTCCTCACTTTATTAAGGAAATGCCCAGAGTGTAGTCTTGGAGATCAGACCCATGTAGTATATTCTTTTGTATTATATTTATACTAAATGTACACACTGCTAGTTTAGCTTAGGATAGTAATTCAAAGTGCCTGGAATATAGAATAACTACGTAACAGGAATTCTTTGTTTAAGTCTTGTCAATTTATATAGCTGTTATATAAATTCAAGTAGCCATTTTGATGTTTGGATTTAAAAGCCACTGTTAGTTCTAATGATTAGTTTAGTGATTTAATATATCATACTGAAGGGTTAACATTATTTCATAAAGTTAATATTCGGTTCTATTTAATAATATAATATTAAATATATTATCTGGCACTTGGTTATTATATAGAGTTTCCAGATAATTGTTATTGTGTTAGCTTAGTTAATCATGTTAAATTAATAATAATCTAACTATAACTATTATTAGTTTGGAATCTTTTAGAATACAGATATTTATGAACGGATTTACAAGTTGAAGTCGTATTGATTTAGTAAGCGGTTTAAATGGAATATGTTAGACTTTAATATAAACATGATGCATGTTTATGGGAATTAGACAAGAGTGTATAGTTGTATATAACGTATTTTGTAACTTGTTGATGTATATAGCACATTCATTGTTAGTATTTAGTCACTTTAGAAAGAAACACACTTAAGGATGAAATGATTAAGAAGTGTGATATACGAGATGTGCGAAATTAATGGTGATGGTTATATATCAGTTATGATAACTATATGGAAACATAATTTTGAGAGTGTTTACTCATGCGATATTGTTATTGTATTATGATTTCTATTATTGATTGACATTTATTATTGAGATAATAAATGTGCCATTCTGAATCTTGATTGCGCACGAAGAACACCTGTACTGAACTGTTTCTCCCCGTATCATTATTTCCAGATTTAGGATTCTTGTTAGTTTTTAACAAGCAACCATCCCTACACACCATAGGGGTGTAACAATAACACATTTACATTCTTACGTAATTCCCTTCATTCCATTTCACAGGCTAGAGAGACAATCCTTACAAACCTACAACAGATTGAAGTCAGGGACATAGAGACCCTGCAGCAGACTTCGGCTGCCATGGACCAATTGACTCAACAGAAGGAAGAAATCTCTGCCACTGCTCAGGTATGTACGTATGGAGTGAGCATGGCAATCAGGATGTCATAAGTTGGAAACATACCAATGCATGCCCTCCACTTGTTCCTCAGCAATACAGTGGGACCTTGTTAAAGACCTCTGGGCCCCCCGTTTAATAAATTTCTTGCAATTGTTGTACGTGTCCAATTAACTACCATGGCAACAGCTGCTATGCTCCATGCTGATTGGCTGTTTACCTAATAGTTGCAATAATTTGACTCTCACAACAAACGCTAAAGTTTTATGGAATGGTATATAACAAATCCCGCTTATAAATGGGTAATTTTGATAGTTTAAGCTCTTTTTATTTCTTTATATTTCACCCTGATATAACAAGGTAATTCTCATGGCCCCAGGGTACTCACATACCTGCCAACATTTGAAAATAAAAAATGTTGCTCTCATGTGAGCGAAGCGCACATCGCGAGCGAAGCGCGCATCACGTGCGCAAAGCGCACATCAGGAGCGCGAAGTCCTTTGCTGCCGGGGTCCAGCTTTAGGGTTCTAGATGCTCTCTTGTGCTATCTTAGCCATATTTTTAAACATTTGACCACACTGAATGAGCAATACTTCAATGATAAAGACATATATGTCCTTTTTGAAGAAGAAAAAAAAATAATAATAATAATAATAATAATCATCGATTTTTAATTTTTTTATTTTTTTTCTGACTTAAAGATCGTACTTGTCCGATTTTTCACCCTTTTTTGACGAAAAAATCGGACGAAATATGGCAAAATCGGACTGGTTGGCAGGTATGGTACTCATTGTAATGAGGTTCCACTGTATATACATGTCTAACCCAGATAACAATGCTACGTTGGCCCATCGTTGGCCCAATGTAGGCGGTCATGTTGGGCCAACGTCAAAACGTGACGTTTTGCCCACGTCATTCTTGCCGCTGGGCCCTCGTCGGCCCAACCCCCATAAGCCAACGTCAATTGCCAATGTTGCGCCAACGTTTGCCCAACCTTTTTATTTTGCTATTTCTGACGTCAAGCCAACATTGAGCCGACTAAACCCCAACGTTCATACGACTATATAAGTGAACGTTGGCCCTACGTTGGCTTGCCTACCGTCGTAATGCGGTTGTTTGTCAAACGTTAATACGACGTCAACTAGCCAACCAATATCCAACGTAGTAGGCGAAACGTTGGCCCAACGTTTGCTTTTTGACCATATAAATATGATTGTTCGTCTAACTATCACCCAACGTTGTTTCAACGTACATTTGCCGACCAGTTTGCCAACAGTCAACAGCCAACGTCGGCTCAACGTTGTTTTAACGTCAGCTCGCCGACTGCAAAAATATGGTTGTGAATTTACCGTAGGCCAACGTTGGCTAAACGTTGTTTTTCCAACCGCGACGGTGCCGACTATAGACTACGTTCCGCCAACGTCGCATTGTTATCTGGGAAAATGTATTCGTTTCAAGCAATATCGAGCAGATTCGACGAAGATTGGTTTTCGATAGTGTTTAAAAGCTTCCCTATTGCCTTAAAAGGGCATAAACGGCCGTTTTAGCGAATATAAATCGATTTGGGGGCATATTGTTGATGGTCAAATTTTGTTTTCTCAGATTCGATTTTTTTCCGTGTTCGACAAAATTTCGAAACAAGCAAAGTGGAGATTGTAAAGCAATTAAGGACGTACTAAATTATCATTACGCGCGCACACAAACAAACACACAGACAGACAGACAGACACACACACACAAGCAAACAAATATACCGACACTCACACACACGCATACACAAACAAACAAACACACACATACACACGGACGCACGCACGTACGCACGCACGCGCACACACACACACACACACACACACACACACACACACACACACTAACCCACACAGTCACACACCCAAACACACACATACGGGCGGGCGCGCACGCACACACACATACATACATACATACATACATACACACACACATACGCGCACACGCATACAAACAACAAACACACACATACACACGGGCGCGCACACGCACGCGCACACACAGCAAGCACACACGACACACACACACACACACACGCGCGCACGCACACACATACAAACAACACGTGCGCACGCACGCGCACACACATACGTACACATGGGCGCGCTTGCACACAGGCACACACACACACACACACACATAGCAAGCACACACGACACACACACACGCGCGCACACACGCACGCACACATACATACATACATACATACACACACACCCACACACACACGCAACTTGTCATTGTACTGTAGATGAATCCTGACATCTGGGTCTACACATCGTGGATACAATCCTGCACCCAGCGCCATCATACACGCACTGTACAACAACAGTACGCGAGTCATCATCATTCACTTTCATTCATTGACTATCATGTGTACATTACCAAAATGACTGAGGTCTGCATTACTCAAACGCCTCCAAATGAACTTGCACAGGTCAAACACATCCTTGATATTGTGGTAAAATACATATCCATGGTAACAGTCTTCAAAACGTGATAAACAATGTTAAAAAACAGATAACTAGACTGAAAACTAACTGCCTTTCTATCTACTGTTAAAGCCTGGCCTTTTTAACTCCGAATAACTTTCGTTGCCGCAGATGGCGTATCGTAACAGCCTCTGATCTGCCAGGTCTCTCTGCTAGTTATGCAATTATAGAAATACCTCTATCTAGCTCTGCAGTCATCTATAACATGCGCTCCCTCATGAAAATCCAAACCCGGCCCTAGCTAGCTGACTCAATAATCCTGCAAATTACTCATTTAATACTTTTATAACGGGGGTGAATTGACAAAATGCTACTTCAATAAATAAAAACAAAATAGATAAATAAATTGATTGAAAATTGATTGATTGATTGATTGATTGATTGATATATTGTCTATACCTTATGTACAATTTGTACTGTATGTCCATTGCTAGTGCAGTTGGCACTTCAACTAGCCACAGACCTCCCTCCCCCCCCCCCCCCCCCCCCACCACTGCAATAGGGGATGCCAATTATGGAGTCTTTCTGGCTAAATATGTCATGCCACAAAATACGACAGACTTGTTGAACCATTAGGATACGAGGATCATAACATTGAAGTACATTTTTATTAAATGTCTTGTCTTTCTTTTTGATTGGTCTTGCCTCGGACTTGATGATTAATGTCACGGTCACAGCGTTCCTTTTTAATGATAGTAATTGGTTGTGAGCAATGAAAAGGTTCCATGAACTGGATAATTAGCAAATTGACAAATTAAGCAAAGATATAATATAGGCCTACAAATTAACATTCAAAGTAGTAGAGTTTTTGTCAATAAGTTCCGGGATCAATATTACCCGAGATAGAACAGTTGTTGATCATTATTTTATCATTTAAAAGGGCATATTTTAAAATCACGTTTGTTTGTAGACTTTTTTCTTAATTGCATTTTACATATGTATCTAGTTATTATGCTCTCAGATTCTTTCCTTCGCATACTTAACGAGATTGATCTACATTATTAACGTCTCTATAGACTGTAGGCCTACTTCTCTTCTTAACAAGATTATCTAGTAATCAATTTATATTTCTACATAAATATATCTATTTTTCTTTCTCAGTTCTATTATATATTTCATCTATCTATGTATCGACCTATCTATCTATCTATCTATCTATCTATCTATCTATCTATCTATCTATCTTCGTCATCATCATTATGATTATCATTATTATCAGTACTCATTGTAGTCAGTAACGGTCAGTACCCCGTTGTCTAACGTGAAACATCGCCATCTACGATAGAACAATCTGATCACACCAATTGGCTAAGTAATATAATTATTCATCCGCTCGACATAAACAGCCTAAATTATCCAGTAAGATTCATTCACTGTTAACATTATTCATCCCTCTTCCCTGGACAAATGCAAGGATCATTTTTATCATCAAATTTCGCTATTTAAACATCAGATTGAAGAGAACTGTGTCGGGCAACAAGACAAAATGTAGGGTAATAAGGCTACTTGAATGCTACATATTTATGTTATAAATTTCCCTTCAATATCTGTGAAGTACCGTATAGTGTATGGGATAGCGAAGTTGCCTGAGAGACGCAGGGTCTCAAGTTCAAGCCTCTCTCAATCTCTTTTTTTTATTTCTTTTTTTTTTATCATTACAATTTGGATTATTTAAAATATCATGTAAATAAAGCTACATCTTTGGTTTCTTGTGTTTCATTAATTTTTCCCGATTTTTTGAAATATCAATACCCAGATAACAATGCTACGTTGGCCCATCGTTGGCCCAATGTAGGCGGTCATGTTGGGCCAACGTCAAAACGTGACGTTTTGCCCACGTCATTCTTGCCGCTGGGCCCTCGTCGGCCCAACCCCCATAAGCCAACGTCAATTGCCAATGTTGCGCCAACGTTTGCCCAACCTTTTTATTTTGCTATTTCTGACGTCAAGCCAACATTGAGCCGACTAAACCCCAACGTTCATACGACTATATAAGTGAACGTTGGCCCTACGTTGGCTTGCCTACCGTCGTAATGCGGTTGTTTGTCAAACGTTAATACGACGTCAACTAGCCAACCAATATCCAACGTAGTAGGCGAAACGTTGGCCCAACGTTTGCTTTTTGACCATATAAATATGATTGTTCGTCTAACTATCACCCAACGTTGTTTCAACGTACATTTGCCGACCAGTTTGCCAACAGTCAACAGCCAACGTCGGCTCAACGTTGTTTTAACGTCAGCTCGCCGACTGCAAAAATATGGTTGTGAATTTACCGTAGGCCAACGTTGGCTAAACGTTGTTTTTCCAACCGCGACGGTGCCGACTATAGACTACGTTCCGCCAACGTCGCATTGTTATCTGGGAACACTGGTAGAGCATGACTCATGAGCTTTGCAATCAGGAGGTCATGGGTTTTAAACATAATACCCAAGCATACCCTTCACTTGTGTTCTTTGGCAATACATTAAATCCATATGTGCTGCTCTTGATGTAGGAGTATAAAGAGGTACCAGAGAGGCAATCGTGACATCCCGAGTTCGAAACCAGAATGGCCATCCCATTTTTCTTTCAGCAAGAACATTTACCTATATATTTACTGTTCTTGACCCATATTTAAAAATGGGTACCCCAAAGGATTCTATAGGCACTATGTGCGACTGGCTGGAATATTCCCAAGAGGAGTGGAAAAATTGCAGGAATGATTGCAGTTTGACCTGGGTAATAATCATAAAGCAATAAACTCATGTGAATAGCGCTATATTGTTATTATTATTTATTAGAGAAGATTGTTTATCTCTGCATTGTGTGCAGTTATCAAATGGCTGGTTAATTTGAGCAGTGAACTAATCATTTACTGTGTGCTTGGTTAATTGTTCAACTGCATCTCAATTTGGAACTAGAAATGAGTTTTAGTTACACATAGGTATACTCATTAATAATAATAGTGATTGTTATTTAAAGTACTCTATTCATGCGGCCATCATATCACATGGGAATTCATATCCAAGTCCCTACAAAGAATGCTCCAGCCATGCAATTGGTCAAAATACAGTCACTTGTGAAAGATTTTTTCTTCCAACATTGGCAAAACCAACTAGTTTGTTACCCCTGAGGTGTTGCACTTTTAAAGTACTAAATAAGGTTTTATCCATTCATTCATTGGTCAAAGGTTGTTCGATCGATCAATTTATGAATTGATTTACAGATTATGGATGGATTGATAGATAGATGAATAGATAGATTTATGGATGGGTAAATTTAATGATGGATTGATTGATCAATTGTCTTTTAATGGTTTGTAATTCTACTGCTATTCTATAAATGTCACATTCCAGCTGTCATCAGCTAAGAGCTTCCAAGATATGAGCAGATTCCTGAGTGATCAAAGCAGCATTGGAGTGGGCCAGGATGCAATTGACGAAACAGCAGGGTAAGTCATACCCTTGTACATGTGGAGCCCTAAAATAGCCAATAGCCAATCGGTGTTGTAATGACCACAAATTTAAATTAAAACATTATGGGAACTGACTGTAAAGAAATTGAATAATAGAAAATTAGCAAAGAAAAATGGGCTTAATTTGCCGGGAATTGAACCCAAGACCTCCGGATTGCCAGACCGTGTTGCTCAACCATCGGAGCTCAAATTGAGCACAAATTTAGTATTAAATATTGCGGCTTAAAATGTTTTAACGACTACCAATGTAGTTACATGTGGCCCATAATATGTAAACATACAATTTAACATTTGTGGATGACATGTTACTACATTTGTGGTTGCATGTATTTATCCAATTTTGGAGCGCGATATGTTAACTACATTATGGTCATTACAACAATGGTCAGCTTTACTTCATTTTAGGGCTCTACAACTTGTCAAGGACGCCAAACCATGTCTTGACCTGAACAAAATTTACAACTTCATCATTTGAGATTTCACTCTATATACTTGTATATCAATATTAGTGTAATTGAATATGTACAATACATAAATCATTGATAGAAAATATTTTGTGGTTGTGGTTGGAAATTAGTGATTTCTTCAAAATTAAATAATTCTAAATGGAATATGACTTTAGAAGCCCCACAAAATTAACATTTGTTCCTGGCGCACAGACCCCTGAAGAATTGTTTCACCATGCAAGCATACAATCAATAGAGTACAGATGCCATGACGTCATAAAAATATTTTTTAGAAATTTCAAATTTGAACTTCATTTTCAGAAAGAGAATAACAAATAATGTCTAAATACCGAAAATCAATTGTTTATGTTTAGTATTGGCTGAGATATGCCCATGTTATAGTGCACAGGTTCATAACTTTATGAGCCAGAGCAGTATAACACTGAGTGCCTATTGTCAAACAAATTCATTCGGATGGGCATATCTCAGCCAATACTTAAAGGGGTAGTTTAGTTTTGGTAGAGAGGGCGCTGCACATTACAATTTTTTTTGTGAGGTAATGAAAAACTGAGTGTCGAATTTGAGAGAACATGCAATTTTAATGGCAGAATAAACTTTATTTGGTCAAAATCGACCCAGAAACGGCTGAAATATCAATAAATATATCTGATCTTATAATTATTTGGGGCCCAAATAATTAGATGATTTTTAGAAAAAATAAAAAAATGCTTGCACTTTTTCAAAAATGTTCAAAAGCGTTTTTTAAATAGTTGTTGATGATCTCGCTATTCAATCATTATATCAATAAAACAGCACATGCATAATTTTGTATGAAAATGGTTGAAACCAATGCCTTTTTAAAAAGCGCCCTCTTGTGTTTTAATGACTCTTTTTGAATGATAACAGGCTTTTTACTTAGTCGTTTGTAATTTTGTATACCTTTCGAGCATGGTGGAGTCATAACTATTAGTTTATAATGTTACTGTGCAGGTTTTGGCTACTAAAGTTCAGCCTTACCATAACTAAACTACCCCTTTAACATATTCAATTGATTTTCGGTATTTGGACATTATTTTTGATGTTCTTTCGGAAAATGAAAATCAAATTTGAAAATTCTAAAAAAAAAGGTAATTATGACATCATTGATGACATCACACTTCACCACTCTATACCAGGACAACATAAGAATTTCAGCATTAAAATATATTTCCACGTTTAATCACTTATAACACAATTGACAGTGTATCAGTAGAAACAAAGCCTTTCTTTCAAGTTTGATTCCAGACTTTCATTTTGCTTCTCTATGTACAAGTATGTGTAAAATGCAAGTTGAAAAGTCTGTCTTATGGCAGCAAAATAGCCTACTTAATTAAGACTTAATTGCTAATCTAAAAATTAACGTCATATTCTTCTTTTTTTTAATTACAAATATAACTTAATTTACAATCTCTTTTGTAGTATCGTCGCTGGGCAATTAAAAGGGCAAATTGGCCGATATTATCGTTAAATATCGATTTTGTTTTTATTTTATTTTCAGATAGAGTACTTAAATACCTATGCGATGATATAATTAGAATCCCCATATATGCCCTACTTTTTGAGAAAATCAAAAATAACAAAAAGACAAAATGAAAACATTGTGCGTATTTGGGCAACAAAAAGGACAAAAACGTTTTTCACGAACTGCCGAGCGGTGTAATTTGGATAAGAATAAATACACTTATAACGAATGAAGTGTGTTATTTGACTACTTTTCCGTAAAAACATAACATTGGTTACAATATCTGCACATACGTAAGGCCACAAGTTTCACCAATTTTAATTGAAGCGGCGATGAAATTACTCTTTTGCATGTTTGGCATACACGATTCAACGCGCACCTCGTGCGCGTATGATATGGGCAACAAAAAGGACACAATGGACTTTGCCCTTTTTGTTGCCCGTTATCGCGCCACGTAGCGCGCATTGGCTGTGCATTGTCAATGCGCGTAAAAGGGCAATTGCATAATTGTCCTTTTTACATGCACGATATCGGGGCATCATATCGCGTGTAATAAGGACAATATAAGAAATGCGTAATAACTCCGTTAAAAAGAACTGAGCATATGCCAAATTAAACGACTTGGTAGCTATAAAGCCTACCTAACCTTTTCACTAAACATAGTTACTGAATTTGGCATTAAAAAAAAATAATTGCCAAAAATTTGTTTTCTTCAAAAAAAGTATGTATCGTATTTTGCTATCGATACCGTCAATTTGTCCTTTTAATTGCCCAGCGACGGTATAAACATGCACCATTCATGTTCAGTACAGTAAAATCTTGAATAAAATGCCTGTACAGAAATAAAGAAGGACATTTTAAAGTTTAGAATTGAAAAACTTACATAAGGAATAAAGGAAATATAACATTTTAAATCAAGAAGTCAATTATTAACATGTCCATCATGAGAATCACTAATTTTCTGATAAAACAACATTTTGTCAGTTGAGAACCAGAAGGGCGCTAAGTCACTTTTTGTACTTTGGAGATAATCATGCTTAAAGGTAGTTCAGATTCGTCAAATCAGATGCGCGGCGCCATCTTGCATACGCGTTGCGCACGGTGCGTAATGCACGTTAGCTCAGTGTCATGCGGTGCGTGCAAACTAACCCAGTTCAAAATGGCGACCCGCTATGTAGCATCCCCACGCTTGATGCCCTTTAAGGTTTGGGAGCCTTGAACAAACTTAATTTTGCTCTCTTCATGTTTTGACAAATATTCAAAAAATGATAAATAATTATTATCTGGAAATTTGGCATTTTAACATAGACGAGGCTACTGTACACGATGGTATGCAAAACTCAATTAAGCAAAAAATCGACCCGACGGCCTTCTCATTCTCATTCTCAAGTGAAAAAGATTTCTACATGTATAGATCTACACATTTCTACATTATATCTACACTAGTTGCATGGTATAATATGGTAATCTATTATTCCACCTGAACAAATATCTACATCCATATATCTATTAAAGCCATAAAACAGTATTGGGAAAATCACAGAAATCCAGTCTATTGGCCAAACAAATTGAAAAAATGAAGTTCAAATAGTATAAAAGAGGGCTTATATACATGTAAAATATGAACCATATAACATTGTAAAATGCGGACAAGTAAGGAAAATTACATGCGTCTCCGATTATATTGAGTGAGAGTTCACAGCTTGTCGGCCCGGGCATCCTCGGCTGTGATCGGCTAGCCATTCTGCGCCACACGCTGCGGGGTTCGCTGCTTTGCATGTAATGTGCGAATGAACATTTCAAGTTACATCCGTCAAGCATTATGATTATGCATCAAGGATATCAATCTGTATAATCTACAGATCGTTTTCTAAATTGCAAATATATCAATTAATAGTTTCTTGGCCAAATTTTTCCCATATTAGTAAAAAAAAATTATGGTTGGTGATAAGAGCGTAAATTTCATGTTTTGTGTGGGGCGTTTCCCAATACTGTCATTTGGCGTTAAGTAGTACTAGTTTGGGTATAAACTGATAATCCTAAATTCATTTGAACAAAAGAAATTTGTATATATTATACATTTATAGATCCCACCTGAGCAACAACGAACAAATTTCTATACCTTATTTCTACATAAACATTAGAATAATCAAAAGTAAAATATTCTGGTCCAACAATAAAGTTGACATCTGGAAGACAAAAAATTAGACATGAGGAATGTAAATGTGTTTGCCTCATTTTATATTATGAAAGTCTTATATCAGGGCTCTTAAATTCAAGAAAATGTGTATTATTTGATTTTCTTATCCATATTACAGGTTGAGAAGTTTACATTTTAAACTTTTGATCACAATACAAATATTTACCTCCAAGTTTTCGGCTGTCATCTACAGCCTTCGTCAGCATTGTGACCAGACTTGACCTCAACATATAATAACAAGTTTAAAATGTTACTGCTTATGGAATACCAAACTTTCATGATTGGCTTATTTACAGGTTCATTATTTCTGGGTTATCCAATGTGATGGAAGCATCCTATTCTACATTATCACTTGCAAAAAATGGCAGTACTTCTGGGGATTCCCAAACTGCCACAGATATTACTCAGAATGTAAGTAATACACTACTATACTTGATATATTTACTACCTTTCTATGTCAATATTAAATTGATTTGAAGTATAACACTAACACAAGTATGCATACACACATGTGTATATCAATTATGGGTTTGTTTTTTACTTTGTTGTTTCATGGATGACTGTTCGAAAGTCACGAAAGTTCCTGAGAGGAAACATATCTCATATTCTTTAATATATAAATGATTCAAGAGTATAAAAAGAAGAAACTATATATTTCTATATAAACCCCTCAAAATTTTTTCGGAAACTCAACTTTGATCGAATATATCACTCTTATTGTCAAATTGTATTTTTTAAAAATTTTAGTGTCATTGCAATGCATGATGATTTCCCTTTAAAATGGTACATTATTTGTCATTTATTTCAAATCAGGGAATACGCAGTGCGTTTCAGAATGGAGGAAGGTCAGAAGTCAAATGTCGCAAAATGGGCCGAAAGTATTCAATTGGGAAATTTGACTCTTGTGTCGTATTTTTTAAGGTTCAAGTTGTATCGAAGATTGTAGCGTGTTCAAAGGATTTAAACTTATCAAATTTGGTAGCATTTTAAAGCCCATGTGTCTATCTTTTCAATACAATTATGTCCGTAACAATTTTATTAACATGTAAAGTATGGTACAGCTGAATATGGGGAGGGCCGAAAGTGAAATGTTGCAAAATGCATTTAATTTTGTGAAATTGAAGGCGTTGCATGGAAAAACGACTATTGGAGGAGATGTTTTGGGGTTTTACATTGCATAATCATCAGTAAATTTAACATCATGTGAAAGCGTGTTTATTTTTCCTTAAAATTATGTCTCGCCTGTAATAATTATGCTATTGGGGTGTGTGCAGTAAAACCGGATATGGGGGTCTATTAATGCTATGAATTTAAGACCGTGGCTTCTTGTTTCAAGATTCCGGTAAGATATTGTTGTATTAATCATAACTCTATCATCATTCCGTGTTTCACTATCGGAAAGCTCGTTAATTTATCTTTAATATGATATCTCATTTGCAATGAGTATGCGGAATGTGAGTGTGCAGTACAGGAAACTCACAAACTTGATGTTTTGAAAATGCATCAAATTTCTCTAAACCTACGCAAACTGGCCAGAACTGGCATATTAGCGCCCTCTTTGACCGTGTAGGTATGCCCTTATTACCACGTATCAAATGGTAGAAGTTCGACATTGCAATGTGTCATTTTGAGTCCCATACATTTAGAGGTACTACACACACCTAAATCACATAACCACTATGAATGGGGCATTATTTTTTTGACAAATTAACACACTTCAACATGATGTTGAATTTCATAATGATTATGTAAAGTAAAGTACTAAAATATCCCCACAAAAAGTCATTTTTGGATGCAATGCCTTTAATTTCACACAATCAAATGCATTTTGTTTACATTTTGATGTCGATCTTCCCCAATATTCACCTCTATTGTGCCTACCCGGCTTTCATAATCATTCCAAGTGAGGTGTCATTGGAAAGATAATTAAACAGGCTTTTTTCTGATACCGTATTCAACAGCATCTCTTCATTGTCAAGATATTCATCGTCGAAAGAATTTGAACTTGAGAAAGACCGTGATATGGATGTCAGACCTTCCAACTGAAGTTTTTTGGCGCCATTTGTGACATTTCACTTCTGACATTCCCCCATTCTCAAATATACTTCGCATACCTCGTGCTCGTGATGCTTACAAATTTGGTATCATTTTAAAGAGGTATACACACTCTTTCAAGTGATACCAAATATAACCATTATGATTTCATAAGAACATAGATATAATCGATCAAACTTGAGTTTCCGAACTTTTTTTGAGGGGTTTATATCAAGGTACTTTTGTGAATGGATGAATGTTTGAAATCCATGAAAGTTCCAGAGGAAATATATCTCATCCAATATTATTCTATGAAAGCTTAGAACTTCCTGTGACAGATGAAATCTCTCATTTCAAATAACAAGCAAAACAACTGTAGATCTATATTAGTAACATGAGAAATAATTTGAGTAAAGTGCATCCCAAGTTCACAAAATTAGAAATAGTTTGGGGGCCATCTACAAAGTACGTACGCACTTTAGTGGGGGGGGGGGGGGGGGGGGGGGTTCGCGCCGATGCGTACGGTATGCGTACAGGGGGGAGGGGGGTCTCACCGTTTGCGTACGCAAAAAAGCATATGCAGTTTTTGTGTCAGTACCTATACCCGAGCTCGATGTTCCATGACGTATAACAGGTTAACATGTCCCTACTAGCACTATATTTTGCAATCCCCATATCTAGAGTGAATACTAGACCCATCAGGTTCCAGTTGGGTTGTACTCTTCCATTGAAACAGAGGAGATACACACAAAAAAACAGCGGTTTGAAAACTGCGCATGTACTGGAACTCATCCGAAAATTTGCGTATGTCCGTACGGGGGGGGGGGGGGGTTGGACCACATGCGTTCAGGGGGGAGGGGGGTAAATTTCGGACCCAAATATGCGTACGTACTTTGTAGATGGTCCCTTGGCTGTAAGTGAACAGTTTCTTAAATTTGGCAGGACTGTACATGTACTGCTGCAGAATCGTATGCCCTAGCTGCAGATTGTCTGGTGAAATATCAAATGTCCTGAGATAACAAAACATACCCAACAATGTCTTTATCTTTCCATATTGTAGGCTCGCAATGTCACCTTGGCTACTCTGGAATCCTTGGCAAATCTTCAGACGGCCATCCTGAAGAACAAAGTCCCGGGGGAAGAGCGCACTGTGGTCCAAACCGATGCCCTGTCTATGGTCCTACAGAGGCAAGAGAGGTGGGAGGTGGCAGCCAGTGTGAAAGACAGCAAAGTCGGATCATCCTTCTTCCAGCTGCCAGACGAGGCACTTGAATCTGTGGAAGGAAGCAGGGAGAACGCCTTTGATGACATAATTGACTCACATGTAAGTATATTGTGTTAAAGTTCTAAAAAACCTTGTCTTGTTTGAAAGAAAAAAAGCTGTGTTCACCTGTAAAAGAACATTTGGAAGTTGTTAGGTTATGAGACCAGCAATGTACATGTTTGATCATCCTTCTTCCAGCTTCCTGATGAGGCACTTTAATCTGTAGAAGAAAGCGTTGAAAACGCCTTTGATGGCATCATTGACTCACATGTATGTATTATGTGTAAAAGTGGTCTGAAAATTGGGTGATTTGATGTAGAGTGACCTATAAGTATGTTTTCCTGTTTTAAAGAAAAAGTTGTCTTCCAACTACATTTGGAAGAACTTAGTTACTTTTTATTTAATATACAGTGCAATGCAGGTATAAATTCAAAGAAATATTTTACTAAACTGATTGTTGGCAGTCGTTATTTCTGAATAATCCATAACAAGTGAATTGATCTCTTAATGGCAAAAGCAATCCTGCTAACCTCATTTAGTCATCAGATGGCAGCATGCCTGGTATCTCGGCTAAGGCTGGGAGATGCTCCCTCTCGTACTCAAAGATCCTCGTGGTTTGGTCAAAGACCACAAGAATGGCAAGGTTCCCAGTGAAAGATATGTCAACCTTCATGACCTTTGGAACAAAGCTCAGCTGGACAGGCTCCACGAGGCTTCTTGAGCTGCCCAACTGGTGAATGCTGACCTCAGAGTTCCTACCATCCAGTATCCTCTGGTAGACCACAAGGATCTCCTTGGTCTTGGGATCCACCAAGAGTTGGGACAGGATTCCCCAGTTTGCTGTCGCTGTCGCACGTGATCGGAATGTTGGCATGAGACATCTGTCGTTCGCATTATCTTCTTGGCAGAGGTGATGAAGAAGAGGTTCTGTCCACTGCCTGATGGCCATTTGGTGGGATTGTGAGAATCCATTTACGCTGTAATCCCTGGCCTTCACCATTCTAGTGTCAACCCTCCAGATGTTGTATCCATTCTTTTCGGGAATGCAGATGTGTTCATCTGAATCCAGACACGGTGTGGATGATTGCCCATTGGGCAGAGTCTTGATGGCTAACAAACAATGATGTAGTACCTTGCTGTGCTGCTACAGACAATGAAATTCCAATTAGTAACGACTAAAAGAGATTAAGAGTTACATTGCCATCTGTTCCTGCATGAAATTTCCACTGCTTTTCCCTGGGGCCCTCTCCAAAGACCATTTGTTTGTACTCTCCCATCCATGTGAAATCTCATTGACGAGAAGCAATTGCACCCGCCATTGCGGAATATGTGATGTGAGAACATACCATCCTCCCATTGGACAAAGGTGGTGAATGATTCAACATCGCTCTAAGAAAGTTGATATTAATCATCCTAGCAGTTTTCCAGTTCAAGTCTGTCAACTCTAGTTGCACAAGGGAGACTGAGCTGCTGCTGGTTAACTCCTGCTTCCTTAAAGGACAGACAGTTTTGCCATGTGGGACATGATCTTGCACTCTTATTTTGTTGCATCCTCTGCCACGGAGCATTTAGTTTCCCCTGGCTTCACTAAACTTCTCCAAAATGTCATATCATTACCTCTTTGAACCATTTCTACAATGGCGTCAATAGGGATTGTCATTATAGTACATCATGTCTGTTTCTCTTCCATGACCCTCCAATGCGCTGTGCTTGTGCCACACATTTATTTTATCTCTGCCTCGAGCTCTCTCATTTTCCTTGCTGCTATCTCCGAGACCTCGTTCCCAAGACGTGAGTGTTTCATCGGATGTGACCAATGTTCCCCCCTTGCCTACGATCCACAGTGTGATGGTCCATGATGCATATTCTGGTGTTGGTCCTATCGATTACTGAAGTATTTCAGTGCAAAGGTCACCCTTGTCCTTGACTGTTCACAAAGAGGATGTCCCTTTATGATCCAGGACAGTGCAAGTCGGCGGCAGATCAGAGATGCCCTTGCAGGTCTCGCAGCAAAAGTTTGCCACCTCTGTCACATGCTTCCCACACTTGGCAGTGTACTTTCCTGGGCAGTCTCAGATGGGTTCTTGGGTCTGATCATCCGGTTTGCAGCAGCTGCAAGGAGTAATGCCTCATGTCCTTCAGTTATCTATGGTGTTTTGCAAGCTGTCGTTCCTGGGTAGTCCTTGGCACACCCTTCTGCTAGTGTAGCCGGCATCTCCTGCTTGCAGTTTGGGCACACAGACAGCTTGCACTTGAGGGGAAAGTCCGTTACTGAATGC